>VZTY01026086.1:23928-110502 GCA_013400935.1 Turnix velox | reverse complement strand
TTATCATGTCCTTAATAAATCAGGAACTCTGTGCAGATTTACCATTAGACAAATCCATTGTTTTTCTTATATTGAATACTTAGCCTTCTCTACAATAAGCAACAGAGGCTTTTTATCTTTAACTAGAATAAACAACAACTTATTTCTATTATAAAAATGTTACTTTANTTTGTATCAGATCACACAACAGTATAGCTCTGTATCTTATTTCTTATTTGTATCTTATTTTCTTATTTGATTCTTTACCTAATCTGTAAGGAAAAGGACTCGTTATTTTTGATTTCCCTTCTGTGTGATTTTTCTATCGTTATCATGTCCTTAATAAATCAGGAACTCTGTGCAGATTTACCATTAGACAAATCCATTGTTTTTCTTATATTGAATACTTAGCCTTCTCTACAATAAGCAACAGAGGCTTTTTATCTTTAACTAGAATAAACAACAACTTATTTCTATTATAAAAATGTTACTTTACTCCATTCCTGACTATATAAAATAACAAGAAGTGCTCTAATGCCTCACAATGTTACCAGGAGAAAAACTAAACTGTATTAACAACAATGCAAAACAGTTCTGTACTGTATTAGATTTAAAAAAGCAACACAGGTACTTTTCAAAACAATGTGAACGTGACAGTGCTGTGAGCATATACAGATTGCATGATAGGGAAGAAAATTCTTTTTAAGAGCACCTGCTTCTACACAGTACTCTTCAGTATCCAAAAATGCATCCAGAGTCCATATTTTTAAGACGCAAGCTTCCTTAAGATTAGAAAGATTAATTACTTACATCATTATCTGACAGTTTTTCTAACAACATTTCTTCCAATTCAATCTTAGTCAGCCATCTGCTGCCAGCCAGGTTTCTGTTTAAAATATCACACATATTCTCCCTTTAATTAACCATGCAATTAGAGTTACATCACAAAGGACCACACATATAGTCAGTCTTCGTTCAGAAATACATTTTCCATTATAAATGAATACAGATCACATTCCTACAGTAAACACAAAAAAGCCTACATAGATTTTAAAACATCTTTTGAAAAAGATAACTTCACCTATTGAATTAGCCACATGAAAAATGAGTATCAGTTATGCATTATTCATATTACTGAAATTCAAGATTGAGGTAGAGCAATATTATAATAGTAAGCAATCATCCCCATAACTTTTAAAAGCCTTCTGCTGAAAAAGTTAGGTTTACAAAGAACAAAATCAAAGGCAGAACACTAAAATCAAGTTCTGAAGTTAAGAATTTTGTCTCTGGTCTTTGCTTTTCGAATCAGTACAAAATATTCCACTGGCAGTGAGTGTGGTCAACGTACTAATAAGGTAATGACACGCTTTATTCTACCTACTGTGTAATCTTCAGCTGCTCAGCATAAAAACTCACTGATGACAGCAAATCCAGAGACTTTTAAGACTCACATGGAGATATTAACACAAAGAAAACCCAATGCTTGAAGTAGGTCTTTGTAAACTATGTATGTTCCGAAGTGACTAACAAAACAGAATGCCACACAAACACACACCAATGCTACCAGGTAAATAATGTAAAGCTGTAAGTAGTTTCTTAACTCCTTAGGGTTTTTTAGAAACAATGAACATTTTCAGCAGCATTAACGAAGCTGTGATTCAGAAAAGCACTCCAGAAGGTGATTTTAAGTACTACTTCTTCAGTACGTATTTTAATGATTTTCTGAATCAGGGTATGAGAAAAATTTATTTAGAAGTTACACTGGTCTGAATAGCAATTTTAATAAGTTTCCAATCTTGATGGATTCAAGTACATACTTACATTTACATATTGCTTCTTACAGAGAAGAACAGGAAGTTTTTACATGTGAATAGCTATAAATACAACTTAATTCAAGATCCTAACCCTATAGTTAATATTAACAATGTGTCCACAGCAGATTACTTTCTGGAAAAAAAAAAACAAACCACAAACAAACAAAAAAAACCCCCCAGCTAAATAGCCCTTTTCACCCACTCTCTACCTACACTTCAGAGATAAATTATCCAGTCTAATCTCAGAGGAAGTAGTACATCCAGTGTGGAAAATAAGTCTCAAAAATCCTTTAAATTCTCTGAGCTTTTACAAACCTAACAGGGAAAAAACCTTTCAACTCTGACTAGCTTTGGGTCATTTTTCACATCAGTAAATCCACTGGCTGAGCTCTGTAAGGAGTCAGGTTATTTTTCAGCAGTATACACCAAGAGACCAAATTCATTTGTTCTCTTGTCTGCTCAGAAGCTAACATGAATCTATGATAAAACATTCTGTGGGTCATAGGACACCATTTATTTCACGAAGAAACATGAACTTCGGTTATTTAAGAAATTGAAATAATCTCAGCAAATTAATCCTTTCTTTTCCTAACACAAATAACGAATGGCTGTAATTAAGAAATGACAAACCAACATGATGTGCAACTGGAACAGCATATAAATCTGGCTCAAAAATGCACAGCAAGAACAAAGATGAAAACAACTTGGACAGTGAAAAAGTAACTATGCAGGAAAAGCAGTAAAAGCCAAATTCAAAACTTCTAAGCTGTATACATCTCTCTCAAAGATCTACTTAATTTAATATTCTAATGTAACAAAATCATTGCAAAAAAATCTCAAAATAGAAAATCAAACATGTAGCATGAGAGAAACAAACAATTCTTAAAGCACACATCCATTTCAAAGACAATACTGAGACTATGAACTAAAAAAATAACAACTGTAGAATCCTCCACAGCTGCTTCTGGTTGACATTTCAGTCAGGAGCAAACTAGATGAAGAGTTTGCTGTGCATATCAGAAAAGTTACAGAAAAAGAAGAGAAATTAAATTGCATTAATAACACAACTGCATTAGTAACAAACTCAACCAAATAATTTTCTCAGATTACTAACGTTTTTGACAATTTAGGTGTTCAGAAGGAAAAAAATTGAAATTAAATACATTGATACTCTTCAAGTTAAATATTGGGAAAAATGTTCAAAGGCTGCAATCAAGGGAAGACTCCTAAAGAGCTTGGCTTTTAGGTCTTATGATTTTTTCCAAATGATAAGCAATTTATTTGGTATTTTGAAAGGCTTTGTTTTCTATAAAGAGTTTATCTCCTTTTTCAATAGTGCATAATAAATAGTTAGATAAATTTATATATGGAAACACATAATCCTAGATATTCTCTTACCTTCAAATCACAATTCAGAATTTTATATAAGAGACAATACTGAAAAAAGCATCAAGAGAAATAGGTGGTGTTTCCCTATTTTAGCAGAGAAAACACAAGTAAGACTTCGTAAGATAAGACTTTGCAATCTGAAATTACCATACAAATACCAGACAAAGAATGGAGAAAAACATCTGAGAACTTGTTTGTGGAATAAAAGGCAGGTAGAGAGGGGGAACTACAAGAAGTAGCAAAACAACATATTGAAGCATTTTAAGAAAACTAGTTAACATTCATTCATTCCATCTGCAAGCTTACCTTTTTTCCTTCTGAGGAGGAAGGTCTTGAGCTGTCAGCTGGTCTTGATATTTCTGAACACTTAGCAATTTTTCATATGTGTCCTAAAATGCATATGGAAAGAGTATTTAAATGCATGTGTCCATTTAATATTTAATTTTTGTTATTTAAAACATATGTTTCTAAGGGTTTACTCTCCAAAAACTTAAAAGGCAGAAGTCAGGAAATACAGCTCTGACTTCTAATAACATAATAAGAAGTTCCATCTAAACAAACAACCATTTATTTAGACAGCATTTGAACTGCATATGAAAATGCTATATAGTAATTTTTTTAATTCTGCTATTTTTTGTCAACAGGATTTGTTGCCTCCTTACATATGCTTGTAAAAAAAAAATTTTAACTGTATATGGAAAAGCAACTACACTTGCACAATGACTAACTCCAAAATACTGCAAAATATTTTCATCAGTCCATCCACATTTTCATTTTTTCCCCTCAAAATACTGATAAGGTTTAGCATTGTAAATAATATTTAGTGAAATTTTTGTACATTCAGAGTTCTATTTGTGGTCTGTATCAGTCAGAATTCCCTCTTACTCAGGCACCTCTATAGGGACACACGAAGAATTTCTGTTTTTTCAAATATTATGGCTATATTTACTCTGCATTTTCAGTAATTTTTTGAACAGTTTTATAAAAGTTATTGGCTAAGCATTATTTTAAAATAATGTAACATATTTACAATGTCAGGGAAAAACAAAATGGGGGAAAAAAGTCATACTGAAAATACCACAAAAGAAATATGCTTTTAATAATGTATATTCTGGGTTTGTTTTTTTTTCAGTTCAGAAACTTTTGAAGACTATCTGGCTCTAAAATATAACATCTAATACAAATTAGAACAGTGACTCAAATCACAAGTTAAATAAGAGCATTTGAAGAAAGAATTATAAGCTATATTAAAACAGGATTTTCACACCACAACAAGCACTTTTATGCCTGTAATTTACTTCCATTAACAAGTGAGAACAGAAAGCTTACAATTACTTTCACAGACCTTAATATAACGAGTTTTAGCTAATACTAGAGAGAAACTACAGTGCAAGAAGTAGTGGCAACAATAAGCAGTTATATTTGTTCTTTTTCCTTTTAATTTACTTCCAAAAAACCACAAACAATAAAAGAAATGGGATACAGCATTGTTTGCTCAGAAATTAACCAATGAAATAGTGCTTTTTAATATAAATAGGATTTGCAATAGGATGCAATGCAATCTCTACAACAGTTTGCATTTAAAAAAAGCCAAATCCTTTCTTAGTTATAAACACCTACTGCTCAATCCTACTGATCTATCCAGCAATATAAAAATACACCCTCACATATACTAAAAATATTTGTACTTCAAAGTGTTATGAACTCAAAACAGATTGTTATCTGAGCTGCTCTCAAACCATTTAAATAGGGACAATTCACTGAAGTCTTTGTTTGCAGGTCAGTGGTTAGATTTTTAACAGCACTGGAATAGAAGTATTTTTGGAATAAATACAGAATACAAAATCTTGAAGTACAAAATTTTACACTTCTCTTTGACAGCACTTAACTTGTGTATTAAAGGAGTATGCTTTTCTGAAATAATTTGTTTTTTATAGAGGTAACTATCAAACAGGAACTTGGAAAATTTTTCAAAAGAAGTCTCTTCAAGCACAGCAAACAACATGTAAAAGCGCAACAAATCGTATTTTCAAATATTCCGAAATCTCAGAAATATATCTGTGGATCTCCGAGATAAGATATGGTAGCATTTCTTCAGGCAGGATTTATGCCACATCACTTTAACAATCTCAACATCTCCATTCAGAACTGACTAGTATGATGCAAAAATTATTGACTAAATAATAAGAGTGTAGACCTGGTTTGGGCTTAAAGGGCATGAAATGTGCCTGATACCAATCAATTCTTCAGCATTTGTAGACAAACAAGAGGAAGCATCGTTACAGAAGCTTCTGCTCTGGACTGTTGAGGGAGGGAAGAGAAGGAGGTGCCTCAGCTACCTGGGAAGAGCTCAGTTGGAACAGGTTTAGAGATTGTTGTGAGCTTCATGAGTTTCTCCATCTGAAAGAAGTTAAATCAGGCAAGAAGATATTTTGGTGCTAGATAACCAGAAGAGGCACTGAGTTGGTAGGTCTGAACAAATGTACGTGAAAGTTTTTCATTTTACTGTTAGCCTCTCAGCTTTTCCTTTGCCTTCATAAGGCACTGAGCATCACCTTTCTACCTGCCAGAAGTAGTCTCCAACCTACCTCCTCAACATTACCCAATCATCTTTAGTATTTACTACCCTTTGGCATTACATTTATCCACCAAAATGCTCAACACAAAAAAAAATTTAAAAATTACATGAATCAAGAGCTCATCTAGATCACAATTCTATTACAGTTCCTTAAAAAAAGGCAGGGGGAGTGAATCAATGTTGATTCCTTAGGACAGAATGATCATAACCAGAACTGTTTCTAAACAGTAGCTGAAGAATTTTCAAGTAACATGACAAACTAAAAGTAGATTTAAGGATTTTGTCATTATGTTGGAAGACTACTAATGTACACAGGTAAATAAAATGAAGTGTGGGTTGCCATCCGTAATTTTTGCCTCAGAAATCACTGAAAAACTACCAAAAAACCCCTTTACAACAGCTGAAATAGTAAGGTTTTCCTGAAGAACCTCCCTAGGTATTCCTAAAGAACACCAACATTCCATAGTCTTTTAAAGTTTGCTTCTAAAAATTAAAATAAGTTCTTTAAAGTGTTCTGGTTAAATTACAGTAATCATGCCCATTCATAAAAAGAACCCCTACACAGGAAGTCAGACAACATTAAAAAGTTTTTAATAATACTTCCAAGTGTAAGAGAAAAGCTAATAATTTCCTGAGTACTTCTGGCAATGCAAGTGGATTTGTATCTCCTATGACATACAATTTCAGGCTTAAGAATAATAAAAACGAAATTAATGCATATATATAATCTCTGTAGTGACACAAAGTCAACAGACTAAAAAACCACTCACATGTGAAGTAAAGTACGTGGATGAGTCTTTGTAAAATCAGGAGTCACATGTAATGCCCAGTAATTTATCCGACCAATCTTCACTCCCCAAAAGCTAAAGAAAGCTTCTGAAGACTCACTTGCTTTTTCAAGGCTGGCAGGTGAAGATTTTACTAATCACTTTGAGATTCAATCAGTCCAATCCATGAATGTACACATCTGTGTGTCTTGTAAACTCAGCTATTACACAAAGTAGCTGAAATTATAAGATTGGCTACATACTGAAATGCTTCTATTTCTAATAAAGAGATAAAATTTCAGATCTTTAGAAGGATGTTCCCTTTTAAAACCATTTGAAAAAAATGCTTGTTTTACCATGAATTAAAAAAAAAAAAAAGATAAAATTAACAACTAGAATCCCAGAATGAAAGATTTTAATGGGAAAAAAATAATTCTAACATTTTGGGTAAAATATGCTTTAAAGCCCAAATTTTACATCACAGCTTGTAGCTTTCTTTGCTTCTTATGCATTTCTAATTTTAGTATGTATCTTGAACTTTTTTAGGTTTTGTTGTTTTAAGAGTTTAAAATGCTCTACTACTAAGGCATTTGCTTCTGATCTAAGCCTCTGGTATTTCTAAAAAAGTAAAAAAAAACACAATTAGATCAAATTAATGTTTTGATGGACTGAATGGTAGGAAAAGACTATTTTAAATTGTTCTGGACATTACAAAAATATAGCATTACTCCAAAAATCTTTTACATTTTAAATATGCTGTCAACAATTTGTGAAATGGAGTTTCACACAATGAACATTCTTCTGTGCAATGAACAAACTCTGTGTATCAGAAGAAAAATAAATCATCCTTTTCCCTATTGCTAAACTCTACTCAACAGACAGAAAGACAACAATGGAGTATATTCTTCGTGAAAATTCATTTAAAATGCAAGCCATAGCAATATATTGGCAGTTATAATAGATGTAAATATACACAGCGTATTTTTATTACGTTGGTAATATTATTTATGAACATTAACTAACCAAATAGTGCTACACTAGTAGCAATTAATAAAATTCAAGTTCCAAATGAATCTATGTACTAACTAATACATAACAAGTTTAAGCTAAATATGATGTTTATCCGATTTACTGGACTTAATGTAGCAATACAAAAGACACCCTCGAATGGGATTGATTACTTACATTAGACTGTATTAACATACAACTTTTTTTCCCTTAGCCAAATCAATTAGCTTTGAGACTTAAGAATACAATTTCTTAAATTCACATTAGCCTACTAAAAGGTTAAAACAATGCTGGAAATTTCATGCAGATTTCGACTTTCACTTGTCTCACTACAAACAAACCCAAACCCTGTCATACTTCACTTAGCAGATTTAGGTTTATACAAGCTAATTTAATGAAAATATTCAGAAACAGCCAAAGAACACTGAAGTACCCTATACTAATGAAAATGCATTTGTCAAACTGATTACTTTGAAGGTGGTTACCACAGATAAAAACAAGAAGCACGCTTTTCTTTTAGCGATTTCCAAGGCAAGCTTGCATAGTCTTTCTAACTGCAAGGAAGAACTAAAAATAAACTTGTGCTCCTTGTAAAATTGGTAATTTCTTCATTATGATGGAATGCAACAAAACATCTTGCCCTTGGGTTGCTCTGTTTCAGCCAAAACAAATGCAAATGGCTCGTCAGATGACAGCTGTTTGATAAGGCTCCTCTACAAGACCTGCACGCTTTACTTTTTTCCGTGAAACTTGGGATGAAAGGCAGAAGGCAGGAAGAGAATTAATGTAGCATACAGTCTAAAGGCAATGCTACAACCGTGATTAAGTAGAAAAGTTAAAAGGCACAGATTTTCCACAGCCTCGCTGCGTGCAACCCATCCGTGTAACAAGTTGACAGGCCTAGCGCGTCAGCTCCATCATCCTCTCCGACAGCTAAAACGCAGCATTGCATCCCTTTTCAGAGAAAATTTGCGTCTGCACCATGAAGCGTTGTACATTATTTCTTAGCACTGCAGGGGGCTCAAGTCCATATGGAACCTTCACAAATATTACCACAGATCAAACCAGCGGCGTTTCGAGGCAGATTTGACATACCTATTTAAATGAACAGCAGGGGTCCTCGGGCTGCCTCAGGCTGTGCAGGAGAAAACCTCTGTGGAAAGCCTATGCTGCAGCTCCATTACTCAGCAAAGACACACTCTACATTTATCATTCATTTCATTTCTGCCAGGGCAAGAAGCTCATTTGCCCAAGGTCAACAACAAAAAAAAAAAAAAAAAGGAGAGGGAGAGGGTGGAGAGAAGGAGGTGTTTTTTATTCTCCCAAAGAAATAAATGTACCTGACAAGTGGGGATTTTGTCCTCTGGGTACACAGAACTCAAATAAATATCAGATAATTCTAATAACAACACTACACTCAGTAAAGCTTAGCACCAAATTTGATAGCACAGGATTTGTATTTTTTTTCCAACAAAAATAACTGTGGAACTAAGTTTTTAAGACTACTGAATGAAGAAATATAATCTGATAGTTCAATTAAATATTTCTGCATATATTATTAATGTTTGTCTTTGTACATATTCCTTCCAACAACAGCATAACCATGGAACTAACTTTTTAAGACTATCAAATGAGGAAATGGAATGTAATGTGATTGTACAATTACATATTTCTGCATGTATTATTAATGCTTTTGTTTTTAAGTACGTGTAAGAAACATGCACATCTTTATAAAGTCTTCTAAGGAGGTAGATAATGCTTGTGCCATTGATGGTCATAGATATGAAATGTCTGTTCAAAATCCATGTTAAGACTTGGGTTGTAGTGACATTCTGTTAGCTACACCTTCTTTCATAAAGGTAAACTGATGCAGATCCTTTACTCCTGGAATCATACTAATCAGAAAAAGCCTTAAGTTTGCATGAATGGAGCGGTCTTAGATAAATCAATTAAGCAGTTTAAATGCAAATTTTCTTCACATTAAATGTCAGTACAAATAATATTTCTTATAGCTTTGCCCTTCAAGAGGAAAAACACCCCTATTTTTTCTTCCACAATGAATTTTCCTGGAACTAGCCATTCTCCACTACTAACCTCATGCTAATTAAACAGGTTCAGTCTACAAGAAAGCATTCAGACTACTCAAACTTGGTCGGCAGTCAAAATTGTAAAATATACCAAAAACCAAACAAAAAAATTATGTATTCTGTTCTATTAAATACAGCAAAAAAGTGTCCCTAATAATGGATACTGTGACATAAAAAACCACACTGCATTTAGCTTCAGTGGTGATACTACGGCCTACTGTAAAAACACAACTAAACTCAGGAGCTCCTGATACACATATCTATAATAATATGTACTTGACTGAAAACTATCATTATTTATTGCAAATTATAACATACTTACATGCATTAATGAATAATATGACTGCTTCCCAGTATAAAAGAGAAAGTGAAATGGTCGTCCATCTTCTCCCCACTGGATTTCTAATGAAAAGAAAGATTAGACTAGAAAATAATCTCCATCTACAATTATAAACAAATATTGAATATAACATTTCTAAATATTGTTTAACTTGAGTGCATACCTCATGTACATCATAAATAAACTTTCAAAGACAGTAGTTGGTACATGTAAATATTAAGAAATACATTTATATTATTTCTTACATTCCTTGGGACGCAGCTAGCATTTCAAAGAATTTTTAAGACCAGAAACCATACAGAACAGTAGTTTAGTTCTGCTATAAAACAGTCCTTCTATCTAAAAATTACATAATTATTAACTCTCTCCTACCCTTCCACATTGTTTTTATTTCACAATACTGTGAAGTTTGAAAATAAAGCATGTTATCATTTGAAAGGTGAAATTTCACAATTCCTAAGATTTAGACAGATTTACAAAAGACACAAAGGCCAAAAAACATGCAGGAGAAAGAAGGACAGAAATCGACAGGATCATGCTGAAAATCAGAAGTGTCCACCTGGGACTTGATAGATCACCAAATATAGAATTTCACTCGCATGCTACTAGTCCATACTTAAATATGAGCCTAAAAGGGACAACAGGCTTTGATGTGTTTTTTTTAAACTCTATGTAAAATTAATTTGACAATTTTAGTGAAGCTCTCAATGACCAACATACTGGCATGTCACCAATATGGCATCTCACAAGCAAGGCCAAAACCAGTATGGACTTAAGTGCAGTTAGGTGACTCAGGTAAAAACTGAGACATAATTAGAAGAATTTTCACTCTATTTTTTCAACTTGCAACTTCAAAGCTGTAATTTCAATACTTTTAGAGCAATCAAGTAACCAGGAAAACTTTCGGTTTAAAATAGTATTAATGAATATTTTATGTCTGTGATAGACAGCTCTGATAGAAAGTTACTGAATTCAACAATAGGTTTTCCTGTGACTTCAAGAGATTCTGCACATCATCCTACCTATTGTTTATTTTTAAACAATGAAAACCATTTACCTATAGTTAGTTAGCTAGATGTCCAAAAAAACCCAGATATTCCAGTAGTTCTTATATAAAAAACTAGAATAACAAATCATATTTTCCTTGATCGTGTGTTGGCAGTTATTAAGAATATAAGCAAAAAAAAAAATCTGTGAAAATAAGGAATACAAATACTCTAGAAATAATAATTTTAAAAAGTAAATCTACAAACACTTACTCCTCTGCTCTGGAAAAATTTCAGAAGGATGCTGTAAATAAACAAACAAATATCAGCAAAAGGACATAGTTACTTAAAATAATAATCTACCATTGTTCAGAAACACAACAACGGGAAAAAAAAAAATCTTACCTTCATCATGGGCCTGGCTTTTTCATCAAACAAGCCAGAAGGGAAGAGATAGGCAATAGATCTCTGAAAATACAGAACATGTATGTAATTTTTTGCCATAAAAGCATCATCATTTATTATGTAATTTGCTGTGCAGAAAAACAGCATAACTTTTGCACAACAGGCAACCAAATCAGAGTAGAAAGAAGGCTGCATTCATATTGTGATGAAAAGTATATATTTCCCTCAGGAATAGCAAAACCTCATTCTGAAGGCTGTATTCTACTGTATCAGAAGAAGTAAACTCTCATTTGCAAAGTTCACTTTTTACAGTATGCATTTAATGTAACTTAGCAGAAAACACCTCAGTACTTATATTCAAAGTAATTTTCCTCTGAAATCTCAAGCGCAGTGACTTCTAGAGGAAATCACAACATTTTATTCATTTTTCTGAAAATATCAGTGCTTGTTAACAGTGCCTACTGACAGCTCAAGCAGAGAAATTTTATTTAAAGTAACTGTACTAAGCAAAGTTTTATGCATTTAGAATCACATTTTTTACAGACATGGTTTCTTCAAGTCTAAGAGCAATGTTTGTTGTGGAAGTAGAAGGTATTTTACATAGTCTAAACACGCATTTCATTGATCACTACACTTGGAAACAACTGTGAATCACTTTGCTGAACTCTAGTTGCTCAGAGAGGAAAGACTTCTAAATGCACTCTTTATTCCATTCAAATACCTTACATTTCCAGTATCTCCTTAGATACATCAGTTTTTTCATTAAAAAACTTGGAAAAGAAGTGATATTCATTACACACACATTGTATAACAGTGTTTTCACCAAGTACCTCATTCACTTTTACTTAACCAATATGTACCCTTATGTACATGACATATAAAGCAATTATTGTCTTCAACAAATAAAGTACATCAATTTTCCAAATCACTTGGGCAAAATGTAAGGCAAAGTAGCCTATAAGGTCCAGTCTGATGATAAGCATTTCTGTTCAACATCACCTTACTCTTCCTCTTCAATGTAACTAAAAATTTAATAAAGCAAAAATATGCGTAAGAGTTCTTTTTTTTACATTTGTTTTTAAAAGCAAACAGAAAAAGTTAGCCACCAAAATTCCCCAGACACATGCGTCCAGCAAGTGTAGTCAACATCAGAAAGCAGCAGAGCTTCAGAGAGAAATCCTGTGCTTGTACAGAAACATGAATTAACAAATAAACCCCTCTAGCAATGGTCTTCTTATTATTTCCATTAGACAGTGTTACAATAAAATCAGAGTTTAGAATCTTCTCTTAAAAAGAGTATCTCTTTGTTGGTTAGGCTACCTTAGGGCTATTACTTGCTGATAATTTTTTCCAGAGACATGGAGTGGTTTGTCAGTGCTTCAGTCGATTTAATATGCATGGAGTGTAAAAAGAACCTAACCTATTACTTTCATTAATCCCCTACTGGCATTCTGAACAGAAATTTTGAGAATTCTGAAGCAAACAAAAGGCTTAACATGATTTCATAAAATGGTAATTTTGTTTCTCTTAGCGACTACTGTATTCCCATTTGTTAGTCAATGGGCATTTTATGCATAAACACAGTAGGTGAACACCTATTTATGAACAAATGGGGATTAATTATGATGACAATAGAGAAATCTGCTGTGAGCCAAATGATGTTAAACAAACACCTTATAGAATATATTAAAAGAATTTACTACAAGATACTGAGATTGACTGAGCAGATACTTAAGACAGTCTTTCTACAAGCAGTTCCAGCTTCTCAGGCAAAACAGTTACTGTAACTATGACACCTTAATAAATGGATAACATAACAAGAGGGGGCCATCTGAGACATTTTACTTCTATAAAGTTTATTTTATATTGCTTGAGTCTTTCATGCTCAAGAATAAAGAAAACATTAAGAAATCTTAACATCTACTCTCATCTCTCCACATGACAACTAGCCACAGAACAACAGTTTGCTTTATAAGTTTGGGATTTTTTATTCCAAAACAGAAAGAAATTTTCTACCTTCTCCCTTTACGTGAAAATGTAACTAAGGATGGGGAATTCACCTTTACATCCCATTAGGAACTATTCTGGGATGCAACAAACTCCAGATAAACTTTATTCAATAGTTTCTTCTTAATTTTAAATAGCTTTGTCCTCAGAATGCACTTCTCACAGCTACATTACATGTCAGTCTGCCTCCTGGAAATTTCATTTATAGAAGTTGATTTTGTCTATGCAAATGTCTTGGTTTTGTAGAAAAGGAGCATTTCAGAAAAACTGCAATTCAAAACATCCATGTGTACTAGCAATTAAATAAGATGGGGGATCAGCCTTTGGAATGACATCAGAATTAGTCTCTCCAAAATGCAGCTGGAGCACATAAATAATGATAAAATATTTTCCAAAAATCTTTTAACCACGTCTTCAGATTTGGAATACAGACTTCCTTTCAGGAATTTCCACGTGTCAAGTCAAAAGTTCTGTAGAGAATGAACTCTACTTCTGGATTTTCCTGAATGTACAAAAAAAAAAAAAGAAAAAAGGAAAAAGGAAGGTGAACATTCCCTTGCAATCATGGTTTAAACACTGTAAGTTCAAGAAATTCAGATTTAACTGCAGTTTTCCTTTCAGGGAGTGTTTTTCAGATTGAGTATCATGGCTGAGATCCTTTTCAAGTGGACTTGAACTCCAGATGAGAAAGGAAATGCTGTGCTGAATGAGACCAGAAACTAGTTTCTTCAGTCCATCATTTCAGCTATCCAAGATTCATTCACCTCACTCTAGCCCATGGGTTGTGGACTGCTATTTCACAATTCTATTAGGTAAATCATGCAGTTGCCATCAACCTTGGAAATAAAACACAACTTTATTAAAAAAAAAATTAAAAAATGCAGAATTATTTTCAGCAGAAACATGATTAAAAATCCTAGCACCTAGTAACAGAACAGCGTTTCCAAAAATAATCACAAACTACTGCAAAAAAAGGTAGAATGGATGCAGCCCACTTCTGCTATGAGCTACTAAACCAAAAAATTTTGGCCCTTCCCTTTTCTGGTTTGTAAGTGTTGGCTTTGAAACACTAGTAATGATCCACACAGGTGAAAAACAAAAACCAACTTCAAAAAAATAATTAAAGCTAACAACGAAAAAGTCACACCTTTAAAATAAGCAGATGTTAATAGCTACATTGTTTACATTAGACAGTTCTTAAACTGGTGAACTTAACATTCCTATAACAAACTACAAGGAATCCTGGTCCCTCCTGTTAAGGGATGATTCAGCATACTGAGCACAGGACCACAATGTCTTTCACTTGCAGCAATGAATTTGAATTCATGCCAGATGGAATAATGAGAACAAGCTTCAAACCTTATAAAAAAAACCTTGTACCTGGCGGTCCTTCAAACAAACAAAGCAATTCATTAAATACTCTGTCCAGATCAGCATGTGGCATGTCCTGCAAATTCAGTGTATCTGCCACACCCTCATATTCCCTCTTTATTGTGCACAATGTACATGCTGACTTCTGGTCCTCCTTCCACTCCTACCTGTCAAGAAAGCCAAGACGTTTCATTCACTCACTTTTTTAATTCAGAGATTAACACTGAATCAAACAAGTTCAACTATGTAAAGTGGTTTTGGGGTTTTTTTATTGTCTTGAGAAATTAAAAATTCATCACTTTAATTCAAACAGAAGTCATGGTGGGATAGAGATAGGGGAGACAGTTCAGTTCTTAAATAACCTATCACAAATAACACCCCAGGAGAGGCATGGCAAAGCAAACTGGTCTTACTCAAGTGTGTTCCCATACTTCTGTTGAATCTACAGAGCTTAAACACAAAACATTCCACTAATCTTCACTACTCAGATTGTGCGCAAAGATATTTATCAAAGTAATGTTCAGTGAAGGAAGGTTTTTGCAAAAATAAGGAAACAAGGAAAAAAAGGAAAAATCCTCCATCTTGGGTTTCCTTGCAGCAGCATTCTTTTTGGCAGAGGGTTCAAGAATTTAACTCCTTTTTTTAAATATTACCAACATTAAACATCAAAATACTGAGATAAGAAGTGACACTTTATGTTGTAGTGTTTTAGTAAATAAAATGTTGAGCAATAGCTGTTTCAGCCCCTATTCCTCAACTTGATCATAGGGAAGCCAGTTTCCCTTCATAAACCTTGTCTATTGAATCACATTATTTAGCCATTGGGCTTCCACATTTCTCAGACTGAGATGTTTGCTTAAATAGCTTTCTTACCTTCTAATCGCACTAGCAATATTTTTTAAATTTTTCGGTACACAAAATCTAGAATACTGGAGGAGGTAGAACCAGGAATGAATGAAACAAAAATGGGATGCAAATCAATAACTCTAAAATAGCTTTTTTAGTTAACAAGATAGAAAAAGTTTACACAAAAAAACCCCAACACATCAGAGTTAACCTTGTAAAACAAAATCCTCCTCTAGCAACCAGCTACTAGAATGTACTGAAACCATCCCCATCATTTGTCACTTATCTCTCTAAAGCTGAATTCTAGCATAGACAAAGAGAAATTTCAAGTTTAGTGATACATAATTTTAACCCCATCACTTGTGAAAAGCATACCAATCCATTTATTTTTAATATTACATTATTTTTACACTCATCATTTTCAAAACAAAAACCCATGTCTTATCTGTGTGCAAAAGAAATAAAACAAAAGCTGTTGAAAGAAAGACCCATTATTTCCATCTTCATTTCAAGTTTTCAAAACACTTAACAGTGTTCACAAAAAAACAGAGAGAATANGGAGGAGGTAGAACCAGGAATGAAAGAGTAGAAAAAAAAATATACAACAGTTATCAGTTCACATGAATTTTGATGCAGAGTTTGGCTACACTGGAAGAAATAAAAAGTTGGAGAAAAGCATCCGTGCTTCAACTATTAAAAAACAATACAAAACCCAGTATCTCTTGTAAGGACAATGCTGGACAACACACTCCCACAGACAATAGAATGTTCAGAAATTTTGTTCTCAACAATGTTTCTGACATTTCCCATATGTCAATATTCACTCATTTTTAGCAGTTTACATTGACAAATTTGAATGCTGATTAGAACCCAAATGTGTTGAGCCACAACCTTACTGGTACTTTTGACACACTATAAGTTCATGAAGATAAATGTGTATTTCCGCTTCAAATTGTTCCATCTGCTTGACAACAATCTATTAGGTCATAAGGCAAATAGTAAGAGAAAATGAACACAGATTTCTAGCTTTTGAGTTTTACTAACTCTGATGGGAAAAGAGTATTGCTTTACTGCGATTTCATATCTGAAATAGCATTTAGTGACTTCATAAAAATTAATAATAAAAATAACAGCATATAAATAGGTCATGAAGATTAAGATGCATTTCTTGTATTAATCTTACTTAGATTTCTGAGTTTTAAAGTAGAATATTGAAGGATTGACATTGGAAAATGACAGTGGGCTGTTTACTATAACCGTAAGTTAAACTTAAATCACTAAATAAAAGGATTACAGACTCAACCAGGGAAAATCACTAGGTCAGGACTGCAATCTCTATTAATTAGGTATCCCAGCTGGGCAGTGGGTATGCAGCTGTTAACTTGATCAATGACTTACCTAAATGTCATCTCTACTGATTCGCTTATAAATTACCAGCAAGTGAGACTAATGTACAGGTGCTAATTTATTTAAACTGTTCTCTGCAGTTCTACATAGCTTTATAAACTGCATCTGGCACCTAATGTTAGCTGTCAGTTGTACTTAGACATGCCTGTCCTAACGACTCTGTTCATTAGAAATGAGCACAAATTATGAAATATTGTGAAAAATGATACATCAAATGGAATGGGCAAAGCAAATCAATTAAAGAAACTTCATAGCACATATTCACACATAGGAGAATAAAACATCCTAGCTTCAGAGTGAGGTCTATAATACCAATTAAAAAGCAATTGGTAGACTTCTGCAGAATTATATATCAATTTGCTGGATTTTATTTTCTTCTCCTGAAATACAGTTGTAATGCACAGCTTAACTTTTCATTCCTAAATAAAAGCACTGGTAAAAGGCAATTCTGGTTCCACAACATCCATAAGGATTAGCAACTAAGTCAACTTATTTTCCTGCTTAAAACTTCATGAGGTTTAGCTTTTATTAAACTATACTTAAAACTCCACTGAAGGACAGAATCCAATGATGTCTATTTTTGAAATACACTGCACAGCCCGATTAACAGCAGAAGACATGAAGGTATATAAGCACTCATCGGAAAGAATTATTACTGTTAGAAATGTAAAGCTTGATAATTCTCCTGTCAGTACTTAAGTAGCTTTTATATTTTTATAACAGAAATTTAATTATGCATAGCAGGCACTATTACACATTCTAAGTACTTTCCAACACCTGATGGAATACGAAGAAATCAAACAAACTACAGATATCTGGTACCACCAAATAAAACACTTGTTTCTTTGGCTCTACTCCTCCATCTTTTCACAAACAGAGGCTGCAAAGCAGTTCCATACTTATCACTTGCACTGCATTTGTAAACCCCCATTTCCAAAATGAAACTGTTTTTATTTCTGATGAAGCTCAATTAATTTTGTGCAAACTATGATAGTGCTATGGATTCATAAAGAAGCCACCACTATTTAGATACAGTAATTTTCCATTTCCTGCAGTCTTGTGGCCTGCAAGCCTTCTTCCTAAACCTAATCAAAAGAAAGAATCTAGACAGCAGATGAATACATTCTCCTACCATTAACCTTTCAGGCAAACAAACTGAATTATAAGCATCATCAATGTGCTGTACAATCAAGGGAGGCACTCTGGTAGCAGGTCTGTGTATGAATACTTTGTAAGAAAGTAAATAAAAAAGATAACAGTCATTAAGCATGAGAGAAAAAAAACCCTCTGAAAAATATGGGAAATTCTGCAGCCTGTACAGAAATCAGAAAGCAAATTTAAGACACAGGCTGCTACTATTGCTGACGCAAATGCTTTGACAAATACTTTTACTACTGAGAGGACCTTATCCACTCTACACTGAGATTGGAACACTGGCACTTGTCTGTAGAAGAGCAAAGTGGTATCTGAATGAAAGTAATTGCAGTATCAGTATGTAGCTTTGTACTCATAAAGCTTGATTTCCTACAGACTCGCAACTTGAAGTCAAACTTCCCTTGTGGATTTTCTGGTACCTGATGAAGTCTCATTTCAGCCTTTCAGCCTGAGCTGGGAGTGCCTCTTCTCTCCCTTGCTATTTTCACCAGAACTTAAGTTTTCAAGTCTGTCAAATGTCTTTGAAATCAGTCTGTACCAGCACCTACAGATGCAGTTCTTTCTCAGCATAAGCACACTGTCAAGACCTTTCATGTGGACACAGGTAACCTGACAGAACTTTGCCAGTGAGACAGGCAACAACCTCTTCACTCTGAGTAAAACTAAACCACATGCTCATCTCTTTTGGCACATACCACATTACTGTATCTACCCTAAGGGCCCTGCTGACACACTGTGTTACCACAGTTACAGTAATAGTGCTGCTGCTGCACAGGGAATGCTTCAGCCATGAGACTTCATGTAGCTTCACCTAGGACTGAATGTCACCAAATGACACTTCTCCTTCCTACCACTGATGTGTGGTAAGACAGAAATGACAGAAGAACAGGTGGGGCATTAAAAAAAAAATCCACGCAACAAAACATTTTTCCAAGTGAAAAGGAAGATATCTATACACAAGCCTAAATGACACAGAGGAAAATGAGCCCACCCATCTGTCAGCTGTCAGAAGGAATGGCAATAAAATATTATGTTTCTAGCCACTGATACAAGCTTAAATTTATGTCTATATTAAAATCCCTAAGCTAAGCCACAGCGTTAGTTGTAAAACATGCAATAAAATTTAATTTGCATTACCATCAACAGAATCATACAAGAAAACCTGACCTAAACATACACAGCAGGTCAAATTGTGGGTTAACGTTTTGAAGTGCTACATAAGCCTTTACGGTGCCTCTTGTAACCTCAGATCAAGGGGATTATCCATTAGTACTTTTAAAAAGAACCCACTGTGCTTTAGTAAGATACACTGTGATGTCTGACCTCACGTGGTAGCAGGAGTAGAATCTCCATTCACACTCACAGTTGCAATGTTTGCAATGTATAGTAGCATTCTTTCTTATTCTGACAGTTTGATTAAAATTCACAGAGAGCTCAGGGGCTCATGCTGAAGTAAAGTGCTTTCAATATCTGAAACTCTACAGTAAATTACTTCTCCAACAGAGCGGCTGTACTTACATCAATATCCTCTTGGGTAAAAGTTTCTGGATCTTCTCCCATCATGTTGGCTAAATGTCTCTTTCCTAGGTTGAACTCTTCAATCTGTTTTTTAATAAATGCCTCCGTGTACTTTTCAGGTCCTGAGGCTCCTACATTTTTCCTCTGCACTGCTGTAGTGGTACAGATCAGCCTTAACATCTAACAAAAACAGAAAAAAGTTAAAGAAACATTTTGTATTTTTGCCATACTGTGCTCTAAATAACAGGAATAGTAAAACAAGCCTTTCACACCTATAACAAGATTCAACACATTATTGTAATAAATTAGAAAATGTAGTATTACCCAAGAAATAATTTTCTTCCAATTGTGTATTGCCCATAAATAGGTAAACATATTCAACCAGGTCAACACTTTCACCTATGGCAATTAATTCAGATTTTTCTAATGAAATGTAGTATCGTGTCAGGAACAATGAGCAAGAGTAAAATACTATCAAAAAAACAGACTTAAAAAGCAAATAAAAATCTATCAGCGAATAAGTAGATCTTGTATTCATCTAAAGGCATCACCATGAAATATGAAAAGAATCTGCACTTTGGCTCTTCAGTGGCATAGTGCTAAATGTTCTGGAAAGGTGATGGAGCACTCCTTCAGTGTTCCTGGTGCTAGAATGATCCTTGTTTCACCCTTTCAGGTAGGAAACTAGTAAGGTAGCTTTCACCAGCTTCTAAGCATTGTTCCAGCTTAGAAGTTATAACTTGGAGGCAGTTATCTTTTGATCTTCATAGGATACTGTTTTAGGTTTTCTGCTATCAATATTTCAGACAACTAATTTTGACCAAGTTCTTTTTCAGACAAACAGGAACTTCCCTGACAAAGCCGCAATGTTTTAACTCCAATCCACTGCCAATACTGAACACTACTTTGTCTCTCCAACATTAATATTACAGCCCTCTGCATCATAATTATACCACACATTGATTATTTGTGTGGTCTTCTGTGGGCAGGAGGAGAGAGGCAATAAGAAAAAAGAGTGTTTAGGATAGAAAAGCAGATGCAGAAAGACAAATCACTCTGAATCAGAAAAATGCTCAGCTCTGCTCATAAGATAAACTGAAACATTTCTCTGCCGTCCCTTCTCTCCCCCCACCGTGCATTTGTGAGTGGACAGTGCAGTTTCTCAAGGCAGAGTGAGCCCATCTCATAGTCCACCCCTGCTAGAATTCCTTCCTTCAATTGCTGTGTCAGATCCGACACTCAGACTCTTCTGTAAGCCAGCACAGCTCCTTAAATGCGACAGAAGACTAACTTTTGTTTCCTCCCAGTGAGTGGGCAGTTTTCTGCCAAGCTAGTAACTCCCAGTGATTCAAACAAGGCTCTGAGAAAGCCAAAGCTGGCACAAGAAGGTAGCTGAACCATACAACTGGGAGCAAGGAAGTCTCCTTATCTCTATTCCATTGAGCAAAATATTAAATTGCCTCTGCTGCTCCTGGACCTACAGCCTCAGTTTCCTTTTAGCAAATATTAAAGCCCAAACACGCACAAAGCAAACTACTTAGGATTCTTATTATGGAGGCCTATTATTTATGGGAAATGAAACATGTCTTTTCTTCTGCTGTCACGAAGCCTGGTTGGTATTCTGAACATCTGGTAGCCCAGGATGGACTGGTTAAACACATCCAATTTGCTACACATACGTAAAGGTAATCATGATCAATTTACCTGTCCATGACTGTCTCAAGCTTCAATATACAAAATCTAATAACACCACTTAAAATTTCAATTTGGAATAAAGACTACAATGCTCTGCTTTAATTCTATGCATAGGTCCTATGAATTCATTAAGGTTTGATAAAGAAGTAATCTTTGAATAACGAGGTCACATGAGATAGAAAGAATTGACCCTCTATGCTTTTACAACCTGGCAACCTGGCTTGGAAAAGCAACCCAAGCCTCTGCCAGAATAGATTCTAAAATAGCTCCAAGGCAGAATCTGGGCCTGAAGAGCTTGTTGTTACTTTATTCCTTCCACAGCTTATGTGTATCACATGCAAGGAAGCCTTGGTTTTCTTTTTTTTTTTTTTTCTTTTATGTCCATGTTTTCTATGAGGTTACATTGGTATACAGAACCGAAAGAAAAATAATCAAAATTTTAAATATACACATTTTCCACAGGCAAGGCTCTGGTGATTTCCTTAGAAAGCAGTGCGGAAAGCAGAGATGCCCCTGTACAATATTACTCTCTCCTAGTCACTCCTCAGGAAAGAGCTCAATTCATCTTCTGTCTTACTTGTCTTAATAGTAACTAATTATTTGTAATTCTTGTTAATGAACATATGATTCCTTATTACTTGGACCAAATTACTTTCTCTCCGCTATGCTTAAAACAGAATACTTTAAAAAAGATTGCTTTCATCTTATTCCTGTCAATTTCTATTGTAATTTTCTCATTTTTGTCCTCCTTCCCTCAAGCTATTCATATTCTCCCCTAGTTTCAATTCATCACTAATCAAAAGTCCCTGGACACACAAACTGCTCATAATTAGAAAACAGCCTCTTATGCAAATTAATATCTATTGTACTGGGTACCTCTTCTGGGATAAGAGTACTATTTCATGGGTGGTAGAGGGAAGGACTGCAAAGCACAGCTAAACGCTTCTGGCATTTTAGTCAAAAAAAAAAAAGAAAGCACGCTCTTCTGCATCCTAAAGGAAACCACAAAGGTTTGCATTCATTTCTTACACATTTCATAAACCATTACTGCAGACAGAAGCCTCACTGTTTTTATAAGTAATAATGGTCATTAACAGTGTTCCTGAAGTAACACACTTCTCTAAGACAGGGAAGAAGGGAAAGCCCTTACTCCTGGACACAGCTCCTTGACATTAAGCCTCCCCTCCCAAGCAATCTAGCATTAAAACAGTTTAGCAAATTCTGATTTTCCAGGGAGACTAAATTCCCAGAAAATCAACTTATATAAAATTTGCCTTGGAAAGGAAAGGAATTGGAAAAAATAATAGACATTTTGAGTCTCAACTTCTCTGGTCCATTTTTTCCAAGAAAACAAATAACTAGGACCTCTCTGTTTACTCACTCTGTTTACTCACTTTGCTTTACTGGAACAACATGTATCACTAACAAAGGAATCAAACTTCTCATACTTTTGAAATATGAGGAATGGGGAATTGGAGACATAGACTTGAATTCAAGAGAAAACATCCATTTGAGAGCAATGACAGAGTTACAGAGATAGAAGATGACACCAAATGATGTGGCACATATAGCACATCAGTAGCACCATTTTTATGCTGCTTCCATGATCTAATATGGCAGACTTAAACCATTTCCTTTTCCAAAGCCATGCAGCACAAAAAAATTGTACTAAAATGCTGTCTTTGAGATACAACTTCACTAGAAGATCTGAAGCTTGAGTTGTACAACCTCTCCAGCTGGCAGGACTAGAGCTACCCCTCTTTCATTGCTTGTTCCAGTGAGACCAAACCCAGAAGATGAACAGCAGATACTAACCACAGGCATGTGGTCACTTGTACAAAACCCCCATATATTTTGTAGCAATTATACAAAATGTAAATGCTCAGACCCATGTTGAATTTCTAAATAATACTTTTTGCTCAATAGGGGAGTTTTGACTTTCTAGTGTGTTGTTTTACAAAAATGTGCCTTAATTTATTTACTTAAACAATATTTACATTATCTCAGATTTCAGTCAGCCTACAAATCAATTAAGTAAAGCAGTATCAGGTTTATGTTTTAAGAAGCATTTTTTAAAACATACCAGAAAGTATCAGAAGGTGTCAGCAAACATGCATAAGTGATTTTTGTATTTTTATATCTGATTTCACCAAGTATTTCATCAGAAGAAGCTTCTCAAAATTAAGTCTCTTGACAGGTAACTGGAAAACTGCAGCTCTCCCACACTGAAAAAAACTTTCTGTGCATGTGACCCAATCTATGTATGAAGTTTTAGCTCCAAATGTAAAGACACATGGCAAGTGTCAGATGTGAATAATGGGACAGAATCAAGATCCGGATGTTCTGAGGCACATGTCATCAAATACTAACAGGCTCTTCAATTGCAGCTTACTTAACAACTGCAGAAAAAGCTACTCCATTCCAAGCATGTAGCTCTGAAAAATTCTCACCAAAGTGCTATTATCTCTTCCTGATTATCAGTACATGTACCATCCACACTGATTTAAATAAGGTAACCAATCCAATCAAATTAAATACTGTGTATGGTACTCCAAATTCTTCTATTGAGAACAGCTATTCAATCACATCAGAAGTGACTGACAGTTACTAAACTAGATCATCTTTTTTTCTTTACATATTCTGCTAAATCTGTGTTTTGTTTATTAGAACAGGAAACTAAACTTGTTGTTCAGTCAAAGTTGAGGGAATTAAAATTTCTCTCCCGCTTCCTTTCTCAATGCAAGACACTTTCAAATACAAAAAAAACCAACCAAACAAACAAAAAAAAAAAAACAGCAAGGAAATAAACTGTTTCCCCTTTTAAGGCAGATGAGAAGTAATGAACTAAACTTCAGCAAGGGATTTATAGGAGAGGCAAAAAAGTTCCCTAACAGTAATGACAAATAATCACTTGATGGAAGAAATGGATGTAGCACATCAGAACATGTCATTTACTTATAGCTGTGTCCCAAGAGAACAAACAAGTAAGGATAATTCTCCCAGGACACTTTCCTATTTTCCAGCAATTTGCTATTCAAAGACATTCTGATATCTTGTTTGTAACAGTTCTCAATGGAATTTTCTTCTGAGTTTAAGTTCCTTTTTGTATTCACTTAAATTATTAAGTTTCTGAACACCCTCATCGAAGAGAGACTCAGGTTAACTCCATCTAGTGAAAGAGGATTCTCCAAAGTTCCCTGTGCCCTGCCTCCCATTAGTTCCCTACGCATCCTTTGGTTCAGTCAGATAATGTGTATACAAGTACAGGCTTAGGTACCGATCGCATCTCTAGAGGCAAGAGGAGCAGACAAATGATCTCTTCAAGGCCCCTTCCAGCTTTACCTCCTACAGCGACTACTCCTTCTTCATTTACAATACAAATAGTTTTCAGCCTAAACTCAAGCAGGTGCCTGGAAAATAAAGCTACTGTCACGATTATACCTTTGATACAGGATAACCAAAGCAACACAAACTTATCAACAGAAAATAAAATAAATTATTAGAATATTTTCATCCTTACTATCTTTCTAATTCCTTGCACAACCTTAGTGCATGCATTTCTGTCTGCTGCCTAAAGAGCCACCCACACAGGCTCTGTGTTTTTATCCCTAATGGGTGAAGTTAATCTAGAAGTAACCAATATAAATGGTTCAAATTGCTCCTTCCAGTGTTACCTTTCATTTCCTTACCACATCTATCTTCTGTTACCCCATACTGTTCTGTCACCAAACAGCTCTTGAGCCCTTATTATCATAAATTACTTTGAAACTTGGAAGCATTACCAGCATGCCTTTTCATTCACTTACTGGTCACTGATTAAATATATATACAGGTGTATCAAATACCACTACACAAACAAGGTGGCTACCCTCATTACTGACAGCAACTAAGCTTTTTAATTAACCTGCAATCAGCTAAGCATGGCCATCTCCCAAAACAAGCAGGCACTCATGTTTAATCAGAAGTTAGCACACTTGGAGAGCATTTTCTCTCTCCGTGTAAGGAACTGGAAGACTTCATTATGCACCTGCCTGCTGATCAAACACAATTCAAGACGATCATTCTTTAAAAAATACTGCTTTACAGTACTTTGCTTTTGTTTTTGCTTTGGTCTGTACATGTTTCTGTCCAGTGCGATAGGCACGGTACATACATACATATATATATAATCACAGAATAGTTTGGGTTGGAAGAGACCTTAAAGATCATCTAGTTCCAGCTGCCCTTCCATGGCAGGGACACCTCCCACTAGATCAGGTTGCTCAGTGCCTTGTCCACCCTGGCCTTAAACACCTCCAGAGAGGGGGCATCCACAACCTCTCTGGGCAACCTGTTCCAGTGTCACACCACCCTCACCGTAAAGAATTTCTTTCTTACAATAGAATCATAAAATAGTTTGGGTTGGAAGGGATCTTAAAAGGATATGTGTATACACGCATACATGTATATGTGTATATATATACACAGACATATATGTATGTGTACAATCATTCACACAGAAGGAACCTTCAAAGGCCATCTAAGTCCAACCTCCCTGCAGCAAGCAGGAACATCCTGCACTAGATCAGGTTGCTCAGAGCCTCATCCAGCTTGGCTTTGAATGTCTTCAGGGATGGGGCCTCCACCACCCCTCTGGGCAACCCAGGTCCTAACTAACTCGGCTTACGGAAGGCTGACTGGGCCGCGGTGCCAACCCTCTCACACCCCACCCGCCCCAACACTGCCTCTTCCCGCACCGTAGGCGCCCGCTAGGCCGCAGCCCCGCCAGCCGAACCGCCCAGGCGCAGGGACAGCCCCACACCCCGCTCCAACCGGGGCCTCGGCAAACGGCGTGGTGTCACCTCGGCAGGGACTTCCCCGTCCCGTCCCGTCCCACCTCGCCGCTGCCCGTCTCCCCGCACCCTCCACCCCGCACCCTCCTGTCACCGCACTGACATCCCAGAGGACGAAAGAAACGGGGAAAGGGCCAGGCCCAGCCCTGCCTCTCACCTGGGCGTGCGGCCCACTGCTCGCCGCCAAGCTCCAGCAGCCGCCCAGCCGCAACATGCGCCCAAAGGCCGCCGCCATGGTCACGTCAAACCTCCCCCGCTGCGGCAGCGTACGGACCGGCCGCCGCAGGCCCCGGAGCCCCCGATTGGCTGACAGAGGCAAAGGGACGGGATGGCGCCTGCGCGCTGCCTGTCGTCACGCCAGGGCCGTGTTACGGGATGGGAGGGAGTAAGTTGTCAGGGTTTATTTGATCGGAGAAACGTGTCAGAATTGTTAAAATTCAAACTGATCTTCAAAATGATGCTTTTTAGCTTGTGCTGGGGGTCGCAGCGAGGAGAAGGTCGGCGGTTGCCCCCATCATTGTTCAGACTGGTGAAGAGAAGGCTCAGGGGGGACGTCGTAGCTTACCAATACCTGAGGAGGGCCTATAGAAAGTCTGGGGTAGGTTTTTTTAACGGGGTATGTGATGGAAGGACTAGAAATAATGGATGTAAATTGGAAGAAGGTAGATGCAGGCTAGATATAAGAAAGAAGCTCTTTACAATGAGGGTAGTGAAACACAGGAACAGGTTGCCCAGAGAGGTTGTGGATGCCCCCTCTCTGGAAGTGTTGAAGGCCCGGCTGGACAAGGCAATGAGCAACCTGCCATGGAAGGGCAGCTGGAACTAGATGATCTTTAAGGTCCCTTCCAACCCAAACTATTCTATGATTCTATGAAGTGGGATCTACCTTGGTGTAGTGCCCTGTTCTGAAAGTAGAGCTGGGGGAATGGAAAGTTCCCTAGAAGAAAAAGCCTGTAAATATAAATGATCTTGCCTTGAATTTTGTCATTGTTCCAGGTAGAGCCCCAGAATACAAAGTTAAGTGGTAACCCCATGGTAGCTGGTAGGGTGAAGGTGTGGCCTCGCCCTGTAATTTACCTCACATAATTGCTATTACAAAAAAAAACACCTCTAGGAGAGGATACTATAGAATCATAGGATGTGTTTAGTTGGAAGGGACTTTCAAAGGCCATCTAGGCCAACCCTCCCTGCAGTGAGCAGCAATATCTGGCACCAGATCAAGTCACTCAGAGCCTTGTCCAGCCTGGCCTTGAATATCATAGAATGGATTGGGTTGGAAGGGATCTTAAAGATCATCTAGCTCCAACCCCCCTGCCAGGGGCAGGGACGTCCTTCACTAGATCAGGTTGCTTGATGTCTCATCCAGCTTGGCCTTGGATGTCTCCAGGGATGGGGCTTCCACCACCACTCTGGGCAACCTGCTCTAGTGCCTCACCCTCTCATGGGGAACACTGAAGTCCTTCCATTTTTCCCCCCATTTTGCCTCTAGGCAGATTCCACATACCCCTCTTTTCCTCCATCTCCTGCCTCTGTCAACCCTTTCCCAGCCATTTTCTCCCAAATCCCACACACCTGAGCTCTACTGGAGACTCCTCTCTTCCCCAGCTGTTCCAAATCAGCTCACTCCACCCACTCTCCTATTAAGCACCAGTGGGGAAGGATAGCAGCTACTATGTGCCCACCTGTGCTTCTCCTGGTGTTTCCAGTGCATGACATTGCTGATGAGTTGCGTTTTCTAAGGGGACATGGTGGGAGGAGAAAGGTTAGGTGGAGGGAGGGTGATGGACTTGTGTTTTCATTTCTTGCCTTAATGCTCTGTGGTGTTTGCCTGAGGTCAGATGAAGGCTTAGCAGGAAAGCGGGAGCCTTGTGTTTTAGCTTTCTGTTTCAGCTTAAGGTGCTGTTGGTGCAGTTTGTGTAATTTCAGCCCCAAGGATGTGGCTTAACCAAGGGATAGGACAGCAGAAGCTCCATTCTCTCACCCTGGTTGTGCTCTGTCTATATGTCTCCCAGCTGATGCACCAGGAAGAGACTAATTCTCCAGAGGTCAAGGTTCTTCAAAATCCCTGTTTCATCAAGCCTTTCTAAAATATCCCATGGGATGGGGCTTCCACCACCTCTGTGGGCAACCAGTTCCAATGCCTTACCTTACCACCCTCATGGTGAGGAACTTCTTTCTAATGTCTAATCTAAACCTGCTCTGCTTTAGTTTCAAACTCTTGCCCCTTGTCCTATTACTACTCTGACAAACATCCCCCCCAGTTTTTCCCTTCAAACACTGGTAGGCTGCTAGGAAGTCTCCCCACAGCCTTCTCTTCTCCAGGCTGAACATCCCAAACTCTCTCAGCTTGTCCTTGTATGAGAGGTGCTCTAGCCCCCTTATTGTCCTTGTAGCCCTTCTCTGGACCCTCTTCAACAGGTCCATGTCCCTCTTGTGACACAGACTCTAGGGCTGGATGCAGTAGAAGTAAACATAAGATGACTATAAAGAGACATACAGATAGGAACATGCCCAAATAATTTTTTATTATGTAATTACAAGTGACCAATCAGCTATTTTGATGTGATTTTTTTTCTCCATTAACTTTGAGTCTAAATGAGCCTTGGTTTTTCTTAACAGCCATGCTGGCTTTGTGAATTATTACTAGCACTGTTTTTTGTGCAAAACTGATATTAAACAAGTATCTTGGCTCAGTTTATTAAATGGCTTTTGCACATTGGGTTAAGAGCTTAGACTTGGGACAACACAGGGAAATCCACCTTTGAGGGGAAAGGCTAAAATCAAGGTTCCTGTTTCAGCAGATAGCATTGGAAATTGAAACACTTCTGGTGAAACACCATTGCTCTGGAGAGCTGCAGCAAAAAGCCTATTTTAGCCTAACACTGAGGTCTGGAAAAAACAACACTTTTTACACATGCAGCAGTTGTATGTTGGTGAAGGAGTGCTGGTATCAATGCTGTTACCTCCCAAGGTGACATTCAACTGCATGCTGCACCTCAAGACCTCGAGAATTTCCATTTGTCCCAAGTTACATTGCATACAACCTTACAAGTGATAGTTCTTTTGTAGTAGTGTAAATTAAAAGTGTAAATTAATAAAAAAATTAACTTTGATAAGTTGTACTTTAGGCTTTCTGAGACATTACCTTTAGGACCAGTTAGTATTTGAGAGAAAATTCTGAAACTGAATTTCTGCTTTTCCAGATTGTTTTTCTTTTCTGTTTTTCATGGCAGGCTCTTGCTTCCCCCCCACACCTGAGGTGTAAGAAAACTGGCCATGAGAAAGGGAAGTCACCCGTGTGGGGAGGTTCAGAAGCTGCCTGGAAAGGTGCAGTTATTCTTGTGGTTACCAACTGTGAATATGAAAACATCAGTAGTTTTATTGACATGGATACATGCAAGTGAATGCAGTGAACCTTGCACTGAAGAATGGTGGAATGTCTCTCTCCTGCATTCACCTGGCCATGCACTGACTTTCATTCCCAGCGTGGGTAGAGACAGCACTTGGCTCCCAGCTGTTTCTCCAAGAGAGAAAAAGGGGGTAGGGGTCACAGTCCCGCTGACCCACCTCCTGGAGCAGCCAGCCAGCAGAGCTGACAGGATGGAGAAAGCCGGAGATGGTGCAGCCTCTTGCTTCGAGGCCCATGGTGACTCTCATCTGCCATCTGTCGCCCTGCAGCTTGGCTTTGTTCAGCGGCAGAGGAGCTCCTCAGTACTCACCACGCTGAGCAATTGTTACCCCACACCCCTGTCAGCTCTTCAGAAACAAAGCACCGCTGGAGTGAGCAGTTTTCATTCCCCTTGTATAATTAATTGTCAATTAAATTGGAGGAGCAGGGCTACCTATAAAATATTGTCCACTTACACTTAGAAAGTAAGTGATGTAAATCCAGCTCCCTCGACTCCCTAAATCTATCAACTTCTATGCCCACTAAACGCTTTTGCAGTCTGAAGTGTGTTTTCAATGACATGAGAGTTCATACATCCTGTGGTTTCAGACTAAGGCTGCAAAACTGTTCTCACAAATTGCTGAATGGAGACCTTGGCATGTGTGTGGAGTCCAGCACTTAATGACAAGGACCATGCTGTGGATCTCTAGAGCAGTCAGCCCTTAGAAATTAATAACTTCCCCTTGGAGGTGGAAGATTTTTGCACAAATTTCCCATATATTTCCCAGCTATCCTGCTGCTGTCAACCTGGGGTTTCTTGTCACTGAAAGACAAGCAACAGAGACGCCTGGGTGACTGGTTTCTTGGCTGGCTGTTTGGCTAGATGTGAGTGCATGTCATTATTGGTTGGGATACTTTGAAGAAAACATATTTCTGTGGTGGTCGTGGCTAAAGTGTCCCAGAAAGATTCATTTTAGTGCCTGCTCAAATGGCAGGCTTTGCCTGTTCAAAATGATTTTCTAGCACAAACCAAGGTAACTAGCAGAAGTTATTCACATGCTCAATCCCCCACATCTCCATCCCCCTGTCAAAAGTTTATTAAGACAGAGGTGGAGGGAAATGCAAGAAGACCATGTTTAATCTGCTTATCCCAAGATTAAGTCCAAAAGGCTTCTCTTTCTGTGTCTGCATTTAGTTGACAGACTGTAGATGCTAACCTAATCCATGCAAACCACCCTGATGCTTTGCTAAGCCCTCTGCGGATCTTTAGTCTCTTGTGTGGCAGGAATGTCGTTTTTTAGCCCAGCTGGGCAATCCTTAACTCTGGGGACTTGTTCAGATTGTGGATCTGATTACTCATACACTGGTATAACTTGTTCATCATGCCCTGTGCAATCACACAACTGGAGCACATTACCTGCTTTTGTTTTGAGACTCATGAGGTAATGAGAGCAAAAATGTGACTTGGGATGGAAAATCTTTGAACTGCTGCCTTTGAGGGATGGCCTGATGTTAAGAAAATTATGCTTCTGTGTTTCTGAAGGTTTCTGAAATGAAAAATCACTGAGCTCAAAATAATGAAATGAGGCTGAGCCTGCCAATGGCATGGGTCAGGGCACAGCATGAGGAGCGCATTGCAGTATGGGCAACTTCCTGAGCACGAATCTAAGGCTGAGCTTCTGTCCAAATTTGCTGATTGCTTCCATTACCAGCCTACATGCATTGCGTTCCACAGTGAGATTTGAGATTTATAAACAGAGGTGGAATTTGTAGATAGGCTGAGTTCAGCTGGCTGATACAGGTAGGGTGAAAATCAGTTGCTTGAGAAACAGATATCTCAATGGTAGTGATGGAGATGTGTGGATCTCCAGCTCAATACCTCATAGATGTAGATGACAAAGATGGTGCTACTGGGTCAGACTAAAGGTCCGTTGAGCCTGATGACTTCACTCTACCAGTGGGCCAGGACAGATGCTTTTCCAGAAGGGCAAATGTACATGCTACCCTGATGTCTCCTGACTCGTTAAGAGCTGAAGACAGTATTGTAGGCTTAGTCATACAAGCAACTTAATCAGAAAAGGGCAGGAATTACGGGGGATGTAGTAGAATCTGCTTCCATGCAACAGAAAAGCTAAACTGCAGCAGAGAGAGTGAGAGTCCATGAATCAGAAAGCAAAGCAAATGGTTGTAGGAAAGCTAATGCTTCTTAGGATACCATAATCTGAATCCACTTCTGAAGAGTTTTTCAGGGTTTACCTAAACGAGTATAAACAAGTAGATTTGGTTTTGAATCATACAAAAATCAACATAATGTTACTCTTCTTATAAACTAGTTTATGTTCTCTTTCCCCTGTGCCTTTTTTCTCTAGGTTGTAAGTGTTTTGGCTGAAGTTCTGGGGCACCTTTGCCAAAAGGGACAGCAATCACCAGTGCTTTCCAGGGGTCTGAGTGGCTGGGTGTCACACTCTGAGGATGCTAGACAGAACATCTGTGTGCTGATAACATTCATTGCAGTCTAGCCAGGAGCTCTTTCTGGATTATCTTTAGACCCAGGGAAGTTTAGGAACACCTAGGTCCAGTGTTCAACAAAAGAACTTGAGGTTTTGGCTAGGCAGAGCACTGGAGAAGGGTAGCTTGACAGAAAGCTTTGTGTTTCAGAAGCTGATTGATATGTGGTTGGGGAAAAAAATGCATGTTAAAATGCACAATATTTTAACTCAGTTCCATTTGAGTAATTTCTAGATATTTTATGACATGTGTGCTTTTCGACAAAGAAATTGTTTTGCATTGATCTTTTTTGTCACTATTGAAAGGCTAGAGGCTGAAATATCCAAAATTCATGCTTTCTTAAATGCAAACACATACGTTTTATTTTAAAAAGCTAGTAACAAGAACGACTATTTCATTGCACCTACTTTTCTTCAAATGCAGAGTGAGCACACTCCATTTTGTATACTGCATAAGTTAGCTACCTAAGGGTTGTCAATTATGTTACGCTATGAAAGGCATAGCACTTAGGGGGCTGTCAGTCAAGTCTGTTATGAGAGACATTTCAAGAAACATTATTCCAACATTATTTATCAAATATAAAAATAAAAGAAACTTGCATGACAACAACAAATATGGAGGTGTTTAACTTTATAGTGAAAGAGACTTGGACTGAGCTTAGGATTAGTAAAGGTGAATCGAAAATATCTGGAGATCTTTGCCTGTGAAGCAGTGCCCCCTGCTTTGTTGCTTCCTACAGCTTTCTTTCTCCATGAAGGAACACAATTTTTTCACTGCACTTTGGTGTACAGCCCTGCATCTGTTTCATCTTTTCTTCACAGCTCAATGGTTGTTGGTTGGAGTGGTTTTTTCCACAGCTTATGGGTATCATTGAGCTCGGCAAGACACTTTGGTGAGCATTCTTTTCTGCGGTATTATGTTCTCTGCCATAATTTATGTGCTTGAGTGGTCCCCATTGAATTTACAGAAGTTCTCAGAGAACTTGTGTGGATATTATTTGGAGGCATCTGAAGGTAGTTTTATTCCACATGGATGCCAGAGACAGCCCAAAGAGATCCAAATGTGGTGTCTGGGCCTATTTTTAGTTGGCAAGTGCTTTTAGACTGAGTAATGTGTCTTTTTCATTTGTCTACCATACTCTTTACCTCCTCTCACTGTTGCTATTGATGATTCAGTATTTCAATGATAGAATCATTTGGAGATGTTCTTTAGACTAGGGTTTGCATCAGACTTTTTTGTCTCTATAGAATTAGACTAAAGTAATTATCAATCCTACCAGCAACCTTGAGTGAGAGCTGACATTATATCCAGAAGCTGTGTCTATGCTGCTAAATAGAAGAGTCCAAAGGCCTGGCATAGAGATGAAGTGACCTTGATTGAGTCACAGCAGCACTGATTAGGGACACCTTCCCTGTACAGCATTGTTGCTTGGAACAGCCCCAAAAAGAAGCAGAAATACAAATAATCATCCCTGTCCAGAGACACAGAGCAGCAGTCATTTTATCTCTTCATCATGCAGGAGGAAATTTATTGCTGTTTCCATTACTGAACCTGTTATAATTTATGAACTTTTTTCATTATTGATTTTTCTAAGTACTGGAGACATACATATATTCAGAATAAAAAGAAAGAAACAGTAGTTTTTCAAATTGTGTGTGCATTTCAAGATTTGTTTATAAATAGGGCGTAGACACTATAAGTCCCATCCAGCTCACCAGATAACCAGAAAGTACATCTCAGAGCATGCCCTCCTGGGACATTGCAAGGGATTTACCAATGTAAAGTTTATGGATGCTGATGGGGGTTGTAAACTCCATCTGTATCTTTGTCAGGCTGCAAGCTCCATTTTGGTTTTAGGGCTGGGATTATGTATTCCTGAGACCTCATGTCTTTCCTGCTTTCCTGATAATGTCTCCCGACTTGCAAAAATTCATGCAGGGAACATGATGGTCAGTGACCGAGTGATATCCCAAACATCTCCAGGATCCCAGGAGACCAGGTTGTTAAGGACATAATCACCTTGACCACCAACTAATCTGGCAGGAGTCTGCATTAACCTGCTGAATGGTGGAAGGGAGCTGAAAAGTTACAGAATAAAAGTGGTACTGTCAGTGTTTTTGCAGCTCATGAAATGGCAGATCCAGCACCTGCTTCTTTGAAATGCTCTAAAGAAGACAAAGTGGTTACTCAGGTTTGAATTTATTCTGCCTTCAAAATGAAAATTATGAGAATGATCAGCCATTTCAGTGCTGGAAAAGAACCTTTAACTGTTTTCATAGGCTTTGGACTAGTCTCTGGAGTAATGAAGCACAAAAAAGTATGACTGAAAAGATTTCAGTTTTCAAAACAGCCATGGCAGCAGGAGCTTCTGAGTCTTCAGAGTTTCCACAGAAACACATACCATGCATCCTTCATAGAAATAATAAAGAGAATGAAAAATTTGATCTGGACTAAGAAAAAAACAACAAACCAGCACATACTGACCATTGTTTTCAAACAATCAAGAAAATAATCTGCACTTTTCTGCTGTAGAATTCTACAGGATAAAAGCATCTGTATATTGAATCCATGTCAAGGCTATAAAGTATACAGCAAAACCAAGTATCTAACATAACACAGATGTCTTCCCCAGATGTTCTGAGAAAAGAACTGATGGTTCTTTTTGGCTTCTCTCTTATTGCAGGAAGAAGGCATCACCTATGGATGTAAATACCTGAAGACATGGATATCATGACACTGGAAAAGATTCCTTCCTGTCATTCTGCTGCACGAGTAGAGGAGTTTAGTCCACAATAATCCTGAGTGAATACAGTAGGAGGGGGAGTTAAGCGCAGTTAAGCTTCTCTACCATTTGAATATCAGTGCAGGAGCTAACCCAATTCCAGAAGTAGTATTCTACACTCCAAGAACTAGCACCTGGAAAATAGTTTAGCTTCCAGGTATTTTATGTTAACCTGGAGAACGAGTCTGCCATTGACCACTTTTGGCCAAGTTCCAATTTCAGGCAATAAACCTGAGGGAAAGATTAGGAAGCACTATTGAACACTTTCTCTTCTCAACCATCTGACCTGCAGGTGGAAAGGCAATCTCTGTTTTGATGTCTTTTGCTCTGCCCTCTTCTACAACCGAAGAAAGCACTTAAGAGGGCAAATGATGCAGCCTAGAGCTAACTCATGCAATAGCACACATAATTAAGATTATAATAAGTATCAATAGAAACTGCCTGAATCATCACCTCTTTACATGTGAGAATTTAATACTGCATGTCAGCTTAAATCTGAACATCTGCAGCAAGCAACTGTGTTTCTCAGATTATGGTAGTTCTGTTTCAAAATGGGAGGTGAAACAGAGAAAGTTTGCAGATTTTCACCTTCTCTGATTGTAGCCACAAACCATTTGATTACTTGTATATTGATGATACAAGTCATGTACCATTTACAATGTGGTACCACAATCCACCTGAACATAGATGGCTGGCAGCAAATTATCCTGAACCTTGTGGAGGTAAGCAGGTTCCAGCTTATTTTAAAAGATGCCAGACATTTTGTCTCTTTGGCCAAACCTTCTCAGTCATTTATAAAATTACATGGAAAGGTCAGTCTGTACTTAGATATACAATATGATTAAAACAGATCACATTAAATTATTTCAATTTCCTTAAATAAAAGCAAAGCAAAATGAAAAAGCTTGTCACATATCTCTTGGGAGAGGACTTCACTGTCCCCTGGGATGTGATTTCTAGTTTTCTAGTCCTATGGATATTTTTTAAAAAGAGCATCAAGCAGGAGTTTCATTAAGAGTTTCTGTCAGAATCCTCATATTCTGAGCAAATATGGAAAGGAATATGGTTTGTTTGGTTTTTTACAGAAGGAAACTTCATAAAAAGTTGTCAGGGAAAATGTGATGCTTCTCAAAATAAAAAACCTGCACTTTCAAACACTAAAAATAGAAGGGGAGAGGAGTCAACTAAATGTAAATCTTTTGTGGGATCAATATAATTAACAATTTTTCCTTTTGCCTCTTTCCATATTTCTTTGTGACTCTCCTATTAGCACTCTTTCCTCCACATTCCAATAAATCTACCACCGAATCAGAACTTGAAGGCAGATCTAACTTACTTGTCTACAATAGATGACTTAATTTGGTATTCTGGTCTTTGGTTGGGGTCAGGGACAGCTCTGTCCCTTACTCTTCCTGTGTTACTGGTCTGATTTCCTGAATCTAAGGAAGATATGATGCTGATCTTGTAGCTACTGGATCAGATCTTGTCTAGAAAACTTATGCTCATTTTCCTTGGATATTCATTCTGCTGAAATAGAAGAACAAAAGATGACCATGTGTTCAGCAGTTACAAATAAATAATTTTTATTCCTGTGAATAACATTCAAAGAGTTCTTTCTTGGTTAGGCATTAAGTTATTCTTTCTGTATTAGAAATGCTTTCTTTTGACATCTGAGTAAGTAATGAATAGAGAGATAATAGCTGGCAGAGATTTCTTATAAGCCTGGATCTATCCTTTTCCCACCACTTTTCTTCAGAGGGCTGTTATTCTTGCCTTGATATGGGCATTTTCCTTCCTATCTTGTCATGCTATTTTCTCATCCTGATCTGATAATGATATCTTTTACTCAAACCAATGAGGGATTTTAAGAAATACAGACAGGTACTTTAGTTACCTTTCTGATGAGAGGTTTGTCCCAGTGCCATTTCATCCAATGGATGATGTGATGAAAAATACGAAATGAAATGAGGAATTAATTGTGAAAGTACCCTCAAGATAGTGCACAGGGCAGTTTTTAAGCACCTCATTTGACTTTTAAAAAGTTGGCCCTGCAATAAGGACTAGTCTTGGGGAAACTAAATTTGTTTTGCCTTTTTCAGTTTTAACATTTCTTCATATGATAAATATTGTATTTTTCACTTCAAATTGTTTATTTATGTTCATTGAAATAAGTTTTTACACTCTGCCAACATAGGATAGTCAAGCTCCTTCTCACTACTTTGAAAATGTTTGCAAGCCCACATTGATCTTCAGATTTTTTTTCTCAGATTAGTGCAAATATTTGATGTACAAATTTGGAATTGTTTTAAATTTGTAAGAGAAAGCAAATTTGCATCCTCATGCTGAAAATCGGGTGATAAATATTTTGCTCCTCATTCCAGCAGCAGAACAAATCTGGCAAAATGAATTAATATATCTGGGTGAATCTTTTCAAATATTAGATGACCATCATTGATTCCCAAGCATTCTTTGCCATATTCGATAAATCTCTGAGTTAAAGTTCAATTCTAGATGACAGTAATGTATCTGATTTAGCTTTTAGAATATATAAACCAATTTGTCATTATCACCGAGTAATTGCACTGCAGTCAGTGGCAGGGTATATAGTACTCAGAAAAATGTAAAATTTAGGTTTCTTCTGAAGTCAAGCCTAAGGTCAGTGAAAACAAATTATCAGAAACAGAGTGGAAGACTAAATAAAATGAACATAAATAGCACTGCATTTTTTGAAACTGAAGAGTCTAAATTGCAGGCAGAAACTGAAGAACAGTTATCTCCTGTGGGAAAAACAGATGCTGTCAATGAAGGCAGAGAGCAACTGAATACATTTGCCAATGTGGGGGGGCTTCTGTCCTCTGAAATTTATTTTTGAACTGAGCCAGCACCAAAAATCTGCTGACATTTTTGTTTAAAGGGCTTCTTACCTAGTGAATACCACTGTTACTGTTAGTGGCACACTATTCAATGCCAGTCACCTAAAAGAAGGGATTTCAAAACTAAGCACGTCCAGGATCAATTTATGAAACTTTTTCAGGCCAGGGACTTTCAGTGTGTGATGAAGGATGATAGGTCTGCCATGCTGAAGAACCATCCTGAGGAGACCTGGAGGTCAGCCTTTTTACCTTGTGACTGATGCCTACCTGGCCATCAGAGAGTCTCCAGGTGCCTTGTCAGAGTGGCAAGAACACTCATGCTTAAATGTTAAGTTCTGACTACCTTTTGTGGCTGCTGGCTAATAAATAGTTTATTTACACTTGAAAGTTACTTACATGCAGCTTGAAGCTTCTTTGAACCCCAAAGATGTCTAAACAAGCAGATCCAAAGAGAAACTGCTAAAGGAAGTAGGCAGGGAAGTATCTTCTTTCTACTTAAAAATATGCTGCTTATACTGACAAATAAAGAGTTAGTTTATGCAAACATGTATAAGATCATATCCATAAATCAAAGATAAGAATAAAAGGAGTAATTAATATTCTGGGGTTTGTACCTATTCTGTGCTTGTTTTGTAATTTGGAGCAGATGGAAGCCAAATGTTTTCAAAGAATCTAAACCAATTTTATAAAAAGATGGTTCATCTTCTGTAAATAACTCCTCCTTAGACTGCCAGTTATACTTCTGATTTTAATTTATAAAAACATTACTGTTGGAATATAATAATATTTTGGGTAGCTACAAGTGAATCCACATTTTTTAACCTTCCTCCATGTTCCATGGGTGAAAATTCTTACATTTAATACCATTATCTCATTGTTTTAATATCTCTGAAAAAATCTAGGAACTTTCATGACACATCAATATGCTCACTCTCTGCTAACAAGCTGATATGATATTCCTAATTATGGTAAATTTTCTTAATTTATATCAATATCTAGTTTTTAAATTTCTTTTATTGCAATTTTGTATATGGTACATTCTGAACAATTCTAATACAAACCAATAAAGTTATCCATCTTTTTTTCTTAAGATTGAAATGATTTCTCAGTATTTAAAGAAAGACAAGGATGAAGAAAAATAAGAAACAAATCTGAATGAAGTTGAACAGAAAGGAAGTTGACAAAATAGAATTTCTCTTAAGTGTCAATTCCAAATATACATTTAGGAGTAAAACTAAACAGATGATGGTGGAACAGAAGCATGTGGAACAGAAGCATATGGCAGATAGGAAGCTGTAGTATACGTCCAAAACACCTACATTAACAAGACTGAGAATAAAAACTCTTGTTCATAAATGCACAGAAACAATTTCTTAAATATATCCTTGGGTGGCTTAACCAGAAAAATGGAGGAACAATGGAGGAATGGTTTACAGCAAGTTTTTTTTGAAGCAAACAAGTGCTTTCTCTTACTTTAGTGACATAGGAAAATGGTTAGTATTTGTGAAATTCCATGTCACAAGTACACGAAGTGTGCAAAATTTCAAAGCAGGCAATGCTACTGTGATGTTGTACAGGAAGGCACATCATGTGTATTTTGTATTTCACATTTTATGATGCCAAAAGTTAAATGCATAATATAATATTTTCAGAAGCTCAACTATCTGACAGTTATGGTAATTGGGGATATTTCACTCCAGGCAGTGAGTTCTAATAGTTAAGGAATAGCTTCATGTTAAAATTAAAATCTCCTTATGCATTGATTAATTAAATAAAAGGAATCCAAGAGATTTATTGCATAGTAGTAAGGCCACATGATTTGTACTTTCTATAGGCCACAGTATATATTTATTAACAGTGGTGTTTACTAGAATTTCAGATTGCAGTAGGGTATACTGTCTCATCTGAAAATTACAACTATGGAAATGAACACCTGAGTGAGAAGATGTATAACCCATTTCATTTTCACATTGCCTGTAACAACAGCAATCCCATGCTCCGTGGTTCTTCCATTTCCATTTCTGATGCCACCAAAAGCAACATTTATCTCACTTTCACCAACAAATGCACTTCAGACTAAGAGCAGTACATGTGGACAAGGTCTTGCTTTCTAGAGGCATGTCAGAGAGTGCCCTGAGGGTGAGCAGTCAGGCTCATCCAGCCACCCTTTTAGTGTCTGCAGACCCCTGGGGAGCAACATCTCACAGAACATCCTGAATTTCTGCAGAGGCTGTGTATGTCTTCAGTTGGAAGGTGTTTAGGCTATGTTTGGTGGCAGGCAAACCATCCTGGAGCCCTGTTCAGGCACTGAGGCTGACTGCTACTCTGTTGTTTGCAACTGTATTCATAAAGCTCTTACCCTTCAGCAAAGGGTGCTACATCCAAACCACCTGCTGGAAGTGGTGCCACGGTTGTACCAGCTCTTGAGCTATGCTTGGCAAAATCTGATTTGGCACACATCAAAGCTGTGCCTGGAACTATTCTTACAGTGCAATTGTACAGTATATCTCGTGGAATTACACTGACCGAGAGTTTAAACATTGTTTAATGTGTTAGGATATAGCTCTAGAGACTGGCTCAATAAAATAACCCCCTAAATCACTGAAGCCAGTAGCAGTTTCCAGAATGCTGTAGCAGGTCTCAGGTGAATCCTTCTGCACACAGAGTAGCAAAGGACTCTGGCATAACTTGACATTGCTGTGGTCCAAGATGCAGCTGAGTTTTAAGCTACCTGCTGATGTGCTAGAGAATTAGTTCTGGCAGAACCAAGCCCACCAAGTGCAGTCCTATGGCAGAGCAATGTTTCCCTCTCTAGTTCCCTCAGGCACTGTTCTTTCTTTCTCCATCTTTCAGGCATACCTAGGAGAAAACCTGTACTGTTTTTAAGATTCCCTTCTGTGATGACACTGAGATTGCTGTGCAGATATTGCCTCTTCTGAGGGATGTTCCTCTTCTGCAGTCTAGGTGGCCTGGACTTAGAAGAGGATGATTGTCTCCCTTGAGATGCAGAGGTAATTAGCAATAGGTGAGGTGATATTTGCTCTGTTTTGTGAGGAGCTGTGTGTCAGCACAAGCTTCCATAGCTCATCCTATTCAGATAAGATTTAAGTAATTTTCTCAGGATACAGTTACTAGTTGCTTTGGCTCTTGGGCTCAATCTTTTCATCAATATATTTAAGTAGAATACTATAGATTTAGAATTACATTAATTAAACTGTTTCTCCTCAGGAATCGATGGTGTTTTCATCAGTGCTGAGCCACCTCAGGAGGGAGATTAGAGTGGTTTCATGAGCTTTGGTCTGAGGATGTTGATAGTTTTTAGGTTCTGGATGCATTATCTGATGTCTGGAGTTAACAAGGGGCATTTTCAGAGTCATTTTGTCAGGCCTGATAGAACAACTAGCTTTTGAAATCCCTGGGGGCAGAGACAAATGTAAAAAAAAGCCTGGGCAAAAAAATTAGTCCAGGGAATGCTTTCTGGACTTGGGGAAACTCCTCTGAAATTCAACCCCTGTCAGACTCCTGTTTTTTTCAGAAGAGACTTCCTAGTCTCTGTGCTTTCTGTAGATGCAGTGAGACACAAGGCAAGCTGTTTAAAGGCTGAAGCAGTCGATCAGTTGTTCATAGACTGACAATAAAAAAAAAGATGCTAGTGTTTTTAATTCCGAAATCTTGTTCATAATTGACTCATCGAAGTTGTTTCTGTTATATTAGGTTGGAGGAATAGAATGATGTCATAGTGATAAAGCTGGTTTCTCCTAGGCAGCCTGTCCTTGATGTCTGTTGTCTTTGTAAGTGCATTCTATTAATGGCATATATTTTTACTTTGTAGATGATGCAATGTTAGAAGCCACTTTCCACACAGTTTATTCAGAGATTGTATGCCATAACATTACTTATACTGATATGAATTTTACTAGAGCTTACAGTGGCAGAGAGATAGCTATATCAACAGGATAGTAAAACAGCTATTTACTTCTTGAAACACCTCTTTGAATCAGGAATCCTCCCAGTAAAATGCCTTTAAAAATCATTTTAATATTAGAGCATAAACCTACAAACTCACCTACAAAAACTGTAGGTATAGAGGTAAAAGGAGGAAAATGTCCTTCTTTCCGCTGGTACTTCATCCTAGTTTGAGTATAAGGTTCAGCTCTGATTTAGTATTTTTAAATGCGTTCACTTAATAATGAATTCAAAGAGACTTTTTTTCCAAATTGGAAACAAAACCACGATGCTGAAAGCCTCCTCTCAGTCTAGACTGCAATTTTTTGTGTACACTGTGCAAAATGTTTGATGTCATTCCTGAATAATGTTGAACAATATTTTATCCATCAGAGTTATCCAAATACAAAGGGCAACTCCATATTTCACTGACTTGACTGGTCCTTTGTTGGATGGCCTGCAGATGGTCAGATGATATAAAAGTATAAGACATCACAAAAAAGAGGGGCTGTAAGCTCTGCAATCTGTTTTTTGTAGTCTATGCTCATATTTGCACTTGATCTTGTCCTCACTAGGAAGGTTCCAAAAGTATACATCAATTAATTTTATTTGATCTCTGTAAACAAGAAAAAAATCCCTGAGGCTGACACTTTGAATCCAGTTCAAACTTGTTTAGATTAACTTCTCTTAATTAGCGATCTAAGTGAAAACAAAGCAAGGATAAAATCACTTCCTGTGCACTACTGATGGATGTGTCTTCAGTGAAGAGTTAACATGAATTATCCATGCTTGATTTACTCTGTTTGTATTAACTCTGTTTGCATGAAAGCAACCACACTGTGAAATAACACTTCAGCTTGTTTTGTCCTCGCTCTGTTTGTATGTAATACTAAGAATTGTGGATGGGCATCCTATGGATTTCTTTACTGGAGCAAGCTGCAAAACAAAACAAAACAAAACATCCCCAGTTAATTGCCTATAAGAAAAGGCTGACCTCTTTAGATGAGCAGAAGGCACTGGAGGACTGTGTATCCTTGAAGTTTTCCCATGGAGCCAACATATGTCCCTGCTACAGGGAGATCAATTGTTAGACTGCATCCATTGATGGGCCAGCCAGTTAGCACTAGAGGCATCACTGTGCTCAAGTTAAGATTCCATGTAGGTGCTAAACTTGGACAAAATTTGAGCTAAAGTTTGCTTTGCAGAGACACTCCTGCATTTGGGATTTGTGCTCCTGCACAGTAAGATGCAGATCTTCTAGTGTAGCAAGAGTCCTTGTATTGCTCATATCTGCTTAGTGGCAATAACGTGTCAGATTCAGGATAAGATTGCCAGGATGCACAATGTCTTTGCATGTTTTTAGGGCTGACTGTCTGCTCAGTGTGGCAGTCTGCATGTTTTCCTGAGCCTTCTTCTATGATATGCCCCATTGTACCTATCCTCTGACATACCTTTAAAACTCAGTCATTGCATTGAAGATGTATCTTTCCTCCTCCAAAGTAAAAAAACAAAACCAAAAACCATTGCTGAAGGAAAGCAAAAATACTAGTCTGCCTCTCCAAATCAGAACTGATTTCTGGGAATTTCAATATATATTTATGCTCACTTAAATGAAAGGCCTGAGTTTTGGAGATGTTAAATTGATGTAAACCCTGAGTATTTTTCAACCAAAAAAATCTGTTCAGTTGCTTTCATGTATCTATGTAGAATGTAGTCCCCCAAGTTTGACAATTTTGGCTCTTAGGTTTAGCTTGACTGAAAACAAATTGGTTTCAAAACTGTAGGGGAGGTTATGTAGGGGAGCAGCTGCTCAAACCTGCTTCTTCAAGGTAGTAAATTTTCAAATGGCAAGTTAATTTCTTCTCATGAAGCCAGCAGCCAGCAATAAACAGGAACAGAGTCATACCTGGAAGGAGAAAACCAGACCTCAGTATCTTCCTTGTTGTTCAGGTGTTGGGTCAGGAGCTTAGATGGACTGTTGTACAGGAGCGTGAGCCTTGTCATGTTCATAACAACACCTATGATTTAGATATTACTCTCTTCAGTTCTCAGTGGAGGAGCTGTGAGTTGGCATGATATAACCTCTACATCATCCCTCTTCAAAATAAATGAATAATCCTGTAGGAAGCAAGAGCTGCCCAGGCTGTGGCAGACAGCTAGAGAACTGCTGTGAGATGTTTGCAATGCTTTAGATATCAAGGTAGAAGGATAAAGGTAGATATCAGGCTTCCCAGTTAAGTGTGGTACTGCTGAAACTTGAAAGCTGAGAGCAGAATTAGTGAATCTTTTGGATTTAAGTATTTGAAATTCTAGCATAAAATTATCCTTCAGTAATCGAAAAAATAGAAATTAATATTGTAACGATTCCGCATTCAAGAAATGCAAATCTGTCTTCAAGTTCATTTAGCAAAGTGACATTTAAATTACTATGAAGAATTGTGAGCACTATATGTTATTTGTAATTCTGTGAAATGTTGGGATGAGTTTGTCCTGGGATCAACATGTGATTATACTGATTATATACCTTACATACATGGTATGTTTCTTGTTCGGTCACAATCAAAATACAATCTAATTTTATTAATATAATAATTTAGATGTCGTAAAGGAAATCTCAGTTAAGTATTTTTAATTTCTATTCACTGCCTTTTATTCCCTATTAACAAACTCATTCCTCTCACCTAAAAAAAGATTCTACTTTTCCCATCACCACGATGGCTGACATCTGCTAGGATGACCCTTGCCCCTAGCAGCAAAGCACCACTATGTAGAAGTGTCTGACAGACAGATGCTCTTCCCCTGATTCTAAAGAACTTTAAAAATATGGATGGGTGCAGAAGAGGGCACCAAATACTAACCGTCAAAGCAGACACTGTTTTTCTCTCCTTAACACCCATGCCAAGTATTTTTTCCCTCCCTCACTCCCAACCCCCATGTACGCATATGTGTCTTAATACTCAAAATAAATCTTATTATTTTATTTTGAGTCCAGGAACACTTGCATCCAATTTTCTTCAGGTCTGTTGATCTTCCTTTTTCTGCTGTGAAAATAAGGATATGAGTGGCAGAGAATGAAAGAATATGGTACTGTCACCCACACTTGCACTCTGTGTCTCTCCTACCTGACATCTTTAATGTCAGACAGCAGAGATTAAAGTCACTAAACCCAGAAGCCCACGATTCAGTTCTTGTTACACATACTGACCCCACCCTGAATGTGATACAAAATGGACTTTATTTTAATGTAAAGACTTTATGGTTAGAATTACCTCAGGAAATTCCAGAATTAAGAATTAAGATGTCTGATGTGATATGTTAATGGGACTATCTATCAAAACTAGCACCTTCTGTGATTTTTATTGCTTTTTAAGTTGTGGTTTATTATCTGTCACACAAGGCATTCTGACCCAGTTCTTCAAAGTGAACTGAAGTCAGAATAGGTGAGATTTCATTACAGCCATCCAGGGATAACCAAAGAACTACAAAATAATAATAAGGAGAAGTGGCAGGGCAGAAGACACCAATGCTGACTTTACCTATTTGTGGTATCCCTGTTGCCTCTGAACCACAGAATCAGATTCCTCCATCATTGTTCTCTTTTCCCAGCCCTCTATATGTTGATTGCACTTTTTTTTCTGTGTTGTGGCTAAATAGGTATATTCTGGTGCATATATGACTGCCATGGAAAGCAGAAGTCCCAAACTGGAATTCCTTTGGACTTCAGCAAGTGTAGTTTTCTTCTGGGTTAGCAGAGCATTGAACTATATGGAAAGTAACTCCTTAGCTTCTGGTGTATGGAAAAAATGCTTTTGTTCTGGTGTCTTGGGAACTTCATGGTTGAAATCAAAGGAGCTGGTAAATCGTGGACATATGAAAGGCAGTTATGCTGTTCGTGTTCAAAAACTCGAGAAACAAGCAGATGTTGGTGTGAGAGAACTGGAAAAGTAATGAATCAGTGAATAAAAAGATAAGTGCTATTATGGGAATACAGATAAGTATCGACTGTGGAAGATTCTGGACATACACTATGTGGAATGATTTATTTTTATCTATTTCTCTGTCAGTCTATCTGTCGAATACCATATGTGCCTGTAGCGACATGGAAAAATGTATTCACACTTTTCCATAGATGGGATAGAAATTAGTACAATACCCTTTCATCAGACCTTCATGTTGTTATGGCTATGCATATGCACAACTCAAATTATGGAAAAACTTAGGAGCCAATATGGAGGCTAGTACGTCCAAGTCAGGGTCTCTGAAAGTCTAGAAAAGGTACGTAACATAGTCTCCTACATAGACTAATGCTCAGTGGCTATGGATGGTAAAAGCATCAATAAGAAGTAGCTGTCTCTGTGTGTTAATTCTAGGTACTACTCTACTGAGTCACTAAGGGATATCTCAGGCCAGGCTCCAGGTCTGATAAGGGAAAGGAGCCTTGGATAAGAGCGGTGCAAGCACCACAATCAAACCATGGAACATAGGGTGCCACTGAAATATACTTTGGCTTCTCCGGATAAAAAATTATTTTAGATTGCAGTTTGAGGGCTCCTCACTTTTGGTTACCATCTTGGTTCTTGTATTGCAACATATAAAGTGCTTGTTTCTGTTTACCTGGATTTTCACTGTCTATTCTTATTTGATCTGTCAGCCATTATTTTGAATCTTTCTTCTAATTGTCCCATGGAACCACAGTTACTTCCCACTTACCACACTTCCAACCAAATAAGCACTTTCACTCAAGCTTTCTCTTAGGAGGAACTCATTCCTTGTTACCTTATTCACTGTTTTGAAAGCATCATGGTGATTTCTGCCACACATATAAAAGAAACTGGGCAACTGGCTCCTGACCTGATCCTGAACAACATCAGTTCAATCTTTCTTTGTGTTTCCCTATCAATTTCCATGTTTCCACTGATGTGTCTAGTTTTGTCTGCTCTTTTAGGCTGGAGCACCCTTTGTGAATTGCAGGTGTAAAACCTCATTGTGTAGAATGTGGGCTACAAGTGAGAGTATAAGACAACACACTGGGTTCAGTTGGTCTTAGGCAATTGCTATACTCCTCCATGCAGGAAGACTCGCTGTTAGTACTGGATCTCCATGCCATTGATGGAGGAAGAGAACAGGAGAGGGTTGATTCAGCTGGCCCTTCTGACCCAAACTGCTGTATGAGGAATTCCGCGAGCAGATGGAAGTGAAGACTGAGTAGGGTCAGGTCCCACTTTCTCACTATTATAATGGCCTTTTGGTTTGCGAGAAAAGTTAAAGCTGCCCTCTGTGTCTTTTATTTGGAAGCCCCTGCCTGGCGACCTGCCCCATCTGCTTCATCCAGGCAGTGAATCAAGCCTGTTGTACTTAAACCATTGACCCCTACTCTGAGAAATACCAGAGAAGAATAGACTTTAACTAAATCTTTCAGTAGCACCCTCACCCCTTATTTTTCTCCCTCCCCTCCCATTGTTTGGTAGCCAAGTCACTTTTTGTTTGCTGGAGGAAGATTAAACAAAGGAACCCACCAGTGGTGCTGAGGGTTTTTTGACACTCGTGTTGGTTCTATCACTCAGGCAGCCCTCCAGCAGGTATGCCCGTACAGCTGCAGAGCCATTCACTGCCGAGCTGTAAAACTGCTGGCAGGTCTCACCATCTGTGAGGAAGACTGTGTGAGAACTTTCCTCCTTGCTGGATGGATTTCAAGACAAATGTCACTGCTGACCCCATTAAGATAGTCAGGGTTCAAGAAACAGCATAAGGCATTGCAAGGCTGTTCTCTTTTCTGTCCTGGTTGAGTGAGTCATGCAATTCTGTAGATGTTCCCACATCAAAAATAAATGCTTAAATGATTTTGACATTTTAACATCCCAAAACACTGAGTAATTGTGAGATTCTTCCCATTTAATTTCTAAGACACTGTGACAAATATTAGGGTGGGAATTTTTGAACTACTCTGCTGCCATTACGGGAAAGAAAATGGAGGGGCAAAGAAAAGCAAAGTCAACCCAAGAGCTGACACTCAGAATCTTGCTCAGGAGCCTGTCACAGAATCTGGAGAGAAACAGCAATGTTCTCTATACCTAGTCAACCAGATACAAAGTTTGGCCTTACTGTTCACAAAATCAGAATTCTTTCTTCCTCAAAACCCTTGCTAACAACTATCCTATCCAGGAGTGTATGAATTTCATTTCTCAACGATTCAGAAAGGTATTGAATTAAATGTAATTTGAAATTATATCTGACTGCTGCAATGCAAACATCTGTAGCTAAGCACAGGGCCTTCTTATAAATTATAGAAGTTTCCCTATAAATTATGTGCAGTCTCAGGTACCTCATAATCATATAGAGTGTAAAGAAACATTTCTTCTCTGTCTGTTCAGTATTCAGGTTACATGACTAGCCCAGCATTGTTACCCAAACGTCTTTGCTTTCATGGAAAACATAGATTTAAGTATGAAAAGCCAAAGTAATTTTATACTGAGAGATGAATTGTCTTTCTGTTCTTTTCCTTTAACCAGCAGAAGTTTCATCTGCAGTCGTAATAGATGTGGACAAGGGGAAATAGCCACTAAGTTCCTAGTTCAAAGGCCACAGAAATCAGCGAGACATCTTCCTTTGCCTTTAGTGGATCTTGGATCATATCCCAAAAGCTGACCAAGCCATTGACAATGATAGTTACCTTTCATTCGCCTTTCATTCGATTTAATGATGCTTGATGAGTACAACTAAGGCATGTTCAAGCAGTCCTAGGATGGCGTGTGCAGGAAATACACTGAGCAGCAACATGGTTTAAAGAGATAAAAGTTGTCTGGCATTTTTTAAGGATTAGCTCACACCATCTAAACTTTTTAATCCAGATGCAGCTAGCTGTTACGGTTGTGTTAGCCATCTGGTACTATAGTCTTTGGCTGAAAACAGAAGCAATATGTATCACCACTGGTTTTTGTTTCCAGGAAAAAGGAACGCTGTTTTTATGATCATCTATTCATTTGGTATCAAGCACATTTCACACATGAGTTAGCTGGAGACCTGCAGTTGATATATTCTGTGGTAAGAAGAAGGGCTTTGTACAGCTGATGTTAGAAGCAGAGATGCAGAAGGAAAGGTTGCAGTATAACTGAATATAATATCATTGGGATTTTTTTATCTTCCCTTCATAAAAAGATTCTTTATTCAGTGATGCATTGTCTCACATAACAAAAGGGTTTGTAGTACTTTCTGGTTTTGCAGTTCAAAGCTGATAGCATCTTCAGTCGTATTTTGCTAAGCATAAAAACATTTGTAATTGCTTTCCACTGACCTGCCCAGCAAACTACGAGTAACTTATTCCTGTGTATTTACATGCTTGAAAACAACATTTTATTTTGTTCAAGCTACAGATGCATGCAAAAAAATTACCCACAATGGAGAGCAGAAAGGGAACCGTGAAGGTAAATGACATGGTGGCTGCTTAAAAATAATGTCCGTGGTACACAGCAGTACCAAATAACATCACCCAAGGGAACTTCCTGGCTTCTCATTGCAGAGCAGGTGGACTAGGTGACCTTTAAAGGTACCCTCCAACTCAAAATGATTCTGTGATTCTCTCCAGGGAGATGCAAAATCTTTTTGAGAAGAAAGAGAGTACTGCTGCCAAAACATGTAGTCAGGGATATTAAGGTTTCCTGTGTCTTCTGTGTCCTGAGACAGGAGTAGATTTGGAACTGGTCTGTAACTTCAGGTTTCTCTACATTTCCTGGAAAAAAAAGCTAACACCCAAAAGGATGGAAGAAGATTACAATTCCTGTGTTCATAGTTTGTAGCTTTGTTTGACCAATGCACAGAGTTAGGAACTGATAGCCCAAAAAGGATGCTCAGCAATGACCTGCCTAGTAGCAATTGCATCAACTTTTTTGGAGGATACAAGCCAAGTCCTCCACAGCTTGCCCTTAAAAATGCCCCTGCTCTCTATTTCAGTGAGACAAACTGGTACTTCTGACAGATTGATGTACAAACTGAACTGTGGGGCTCTCTGTTGAAAGGCTCACTGTTGCAGCTTGGCTCTCAAAAAGCTGACTGAAGTGAAGATTTTCCTTCCTTTCATTCCTTTTGTATCAGCATAAGAACTTTCACATCCTCAAGGGCCCCTGTCAGCACTTGCTGCCTGACAACTCCACACCAGGGCTATTGGTGTATAGGAGATGCCAAGTAGGGCCACCTGGCCTTTTCCTGAGTCTCACTCCACTGAGGATGATCCCACATCCCACAGTGTTCAAAAATGCATCTTTACCTTATGCATGTCATCTAGCCATTGTGTGACTTAGGTACCTGCCACCTCAGTATCTAAACCCCAAAGGAACAACTTAAGCAACTGATCTGAGGCCAGATTTCAGTGGAAGCTACTCATCTAACCTGCTGAGATGTATGAAGCACTTCAGCTGAGGTATATATATCTAAGTACTTGAATAGCTTAAAGAATCTGGGATTAAATGCTGATGTGACTGTTGAAAATGGCTCCTACATCACTTATGCTTTATTGAAAAAAATTAAGTATTAAAAACAGAGAATCTTAAGAAATGCTGCAAATATAACTGCACAGGATCCTCTGAGCAACAGCAAGAAAAAATAGATCAAAAAGTTCAATAATCCAGATTCCTAAAGCCTCACTGGAAAAATATTCTAAGTGATGGGAACTAGCTTTATGACAATGGGAACTTACTTTCAGGGTCAGAAGACTCCACCACGTTGCAGGTAGATTAGCATGTGGCTGGATACTTCTTATCCATTCAGATCTATTTGTTCATTCAGTTTCTTAATAGGTCAAAATTTATAAATCTGGCTTCCAAAAGAGTTGTGGGAAATACTTTGCATGGGCAAGCTCTGCTACGTTTGAAACTCAGGGCTGTGCCTGCACTTCTTGGAAATGGCAAACTGCACCAGGGAGAAGGTTAAACTCTGCTTTTTTGTCATTTGCCTACTGTCCACTCACAGCCCAGCTGACTGCTGGGCAGGCTGACTCTCCAGCATGCCTGGGCATCCCCAGGAATATGGCTTTCCATATGATCCATGCCTGCAAGCCTGCAGTTGGCACAGCAGGCAAGGCTGATCTTGAGGGCAGACTTTGGCAGGCAGGAGATACATCCCCTCGAGGGAAACTCCATGTGTTTCATTGAGAGGAGAGCTGGCAAATGCCGCCTTTTTACATGGTCCCGTTCTTGCCATTTACAATTTGTGAGCAGCGAGGGTCAGGCCACCTGCCTGGGGTGTACCTGCAGTTGTAAAACATTGTTCCTTTGTTATTTTTCTCTCTTGGGATGTATTTGTGCCTGAGGAAGAATCATTGCTAGTGGTATCAGGACTGAAAGGAGTCCCCAGCCTGTCCTCCAGCTGACAGAGCTGGAAACCATCCTTTGCAACTGATGCTGTTTTGCAATCCAGTGGAGCAGCAGCTCAATGTTGAGCCTCGTCCTCAGAGTGTCTGGCAGTTTTGCTAGCAGTGTCACTGATAATTAAAAAAGGAAGAAAAGGGGAAAGAAAAGAATGAGTGAATGAAATCAACAACATCCAAAGCAAATAAGGGACAGAATGGCATAAGGGGATGCAGCGGGTGAGCTCCCTTGCCCTGCTTTTCTCATCCTTCCACCACCATGGATTGACATGATGACATGATGGGGAGACAGCCACGTTTCAGGGCTGATACGCATTCTCCATCCTCCCCACCACAGCTGTATCTGGCCCTGCGGTGGGTTATCCTCTCTCTCCAAATGTTCAAGCCATTATCAGTTTGACAAATCCAATATATATAGCAAGATCTCCAGGCAAAATCTGTATTTCCAGAAAACAAGATTCCTATACCATCTGCAGCTAATTGTTTCATACCATATTTGTCTCAGTCCTGCTGAGACTACCCTAGACCTGCTGAGCCCATCACTTACCCTGGTTTTACACTGGAGAAGCTCCACTGTCATCAGCAGGTTAATGCGATTAACACTTTTGTGTGTGAGAGCAGAATCCAGGGATGAAGGAGCATTCACCACCACTGCAGATTGTCCTTGTCATCGCCTTAACACTGGTAGGGATGCACTTGGGTGGCAAGTGATGAGCCTGGTTTTCAGTGGAGAGAGATAGGAGGCAACCAGACAAAACTCAGGTTATGATGAAGAGGGGAGGAGTGTGTCACTGCCTCTGAAATCAGATCCAAACCACAGGGCAGGGAGATGCCACTGCAAAGAGCTGTGGCAATGGTCCTGCGCTCCCCTCTTTCCTAGGGTGATTGGCAGCATTTCCCCTCAGTCAAAATTTGAGAAAACAACAGAGCTCAGCAGTAATCTCTATTCTAGAGCCTTGTTGAAACTCCAGACACACATATCTGACAGATACAACAGAGATTAATGAGCCATGACCAGAAGTTTGATTTTTCTGTCAAGTGCTCCCATCCGTTTTTAATAAACAGAGGAACAACATAAACTCTGGCGCCTGCTCTCCGTTGTTTAAACTGGACAGGTTGCTTTGGGTACCATGTGTGCCTGAGCTGAGTTATGACTCCAAACCACTGAAAAAATGCTGAGATTTTGCTGGGTATTTTTTTTTCTTCTGTTGGCCTTTTTGTGGCTGCTCTTGTGATGAGCTGTGCTCCTTGCATATTGTTTCTTTTCTCCTTGGCATGGACTGTCTGGTGTTCTACCACTGGAAACTGTCGAGTGTAATATCATGTTTACAGCTAAATGAGTTCCATTTAGTGTCATTGGTGTATCACATGGAGCACATAAGTGCCTAAAAAGCCCGCTGCTTTGTTTTTAACAGCGCTGTGCTTTATTTTTTATGGGATTTTGGAACATGGGTTCCTTATCCCTTCCAAGTACCACAGGCTGAGCCAGCTAAGAGTGGAGCCTGAGGAACATGTCTCTTCGTGCTCCTGGTTACTTACATTATGGTCAGACATTGCTCTCATAAAATAATAATCAGTATATAGACATTTGAATTTGTCAGGAGTTCTTGGTAAAGCAGTCTCTAAGGATTTTAGGTAACAGAAATGTATTTGAGAATTCCTCTGTTCTTTCTCACAGAATGTGATGGAAGCCACAAGCAAAACAAAAGGCTATCAGAGGATGGCCAACACCCTGAGGTATTTGTGGGAGGGGAAAGAGAGGGAGGGAGCGCTGCCATAAATCTAACTGGCCACAGAATGTCACTCTTGCTCCATGCAAATAAAGCTGGAAGGAAATTTACCTGGTAATATAAAACCTGAGTCTTAAGGAAAGCAGCTCAGGGAAGCTCTTGCTTACAGACAGATGGAGTAGGCTATGCAAGCATGTATAAGTAGACAGGCACACCCACTCCCACAGGGAACCAAATTATGTGCCTGAACAAAATACCTCTACAGACCTAGTGAGCTGTGGCCCTAGTCTGTATCTGAACCTGAATTCTGCAAAGGAGTCTTCTCCCTAAAGGTCTTGCCAATGGATCTGCACTGGGGAGCTTTGAGGGAGAAAACCCCTGGACCCTGATAACCTTCCCCACATCAAAGCAGGCATACACAGAAGGTCACAGCCTGTGTTTAGTGCCCTTCATTCTCTCTGTTGAAAATACCTGAATTTTCAGTAGGATTCTGGCTATGAGTGAAATCTTTTCTGAGATGTGGGATCAGGGCCATGGAGAAACAGGCTATGCTATATTATTTCAAACAAAAGCTGCTCTTGAATAGAAAGCACTTTCAGTTTCAAAACATGGAATAAAAGCTGCCCTGAAATTGAAATTGTCCTTGACTTGATGCTGCCTACAACTGAAATTGCCACTAAATTTAACATACTGATGCTAAGCATTTAATTGCCCCTGAAAAGAAGTCACCGTCAGGAAGGGACAGTATCAAAAAACCAAATTCTTTAGATTTTAGTCAAGGCTTCATTTCAAGAGGCACCTGCCTCTCCTAGCTGTGACCTTGACTGGGCTAGGATGCATATAAGGGAACCCTCATGCAAGGGAAAGACCTCACAGTGGTGACACCTCGATCTAGAGGGAAGGCACCAGCTGCATGTCTGCATTTCTCCTGTGTGAAAAAAGCTTTCCGTGGAGTCCAAAATAAGACCGGGGGAAACAGAGCAGGGCCCCCCAGAGGTGGAGAGGGTTAGGGCAGAAGGACTGAGACCTTCCCCCTTCCAGCCTGCTGAACACTCTCTGGAAATGATACTAGAACTTATGTGATCTGTCTGTGTGCTGTTCAAAACACATTTATGGATTAGAAAAGGTGAAAGAAAATGGTTTTCAGCTCTTATCATATTTTGCATAACTCCTATAATCTTTCTTCTCTCAGGTTGGCCCTGAAAGTGAAAATATTAGAAAAAAAATTTGAATGTAAAGAATAAAATACAAAATTTCAGATCAAATAAAAAAAAATTAGTTCTAAAATGTTGGTCTTTGGTAAGTTTTGAAGTGTTTTGACTTAATTTTTGTTTTTTATTATTTTGTTACAAATTGACTAAGATTTCAAAACGGAAGCTCACTGTCAGCCTAAAAAGTACATCTTTTCTCTTGAAAGTGTAGAAAAAGGACACTTTGATAATTTAAAAAAATATTTTCCAATTGTATTTGAATATGGCATATTCATAAAAACATCTTCCCTAAGGCTTTAATTCTGACAAATCCACATTTTTCCATTGAAAAGCATTTCCCAGAACACTTCTCAATTTTCTCTAATATTTACATCTGCTCTGAGAACATGTCACAGCTGTAGATCAACAGGAATCACACTGAACACGTTTGATTTATGGTCAAAGTAATATTTCTAAATCAACTTGCATTTAAGAGTAGTGAATAGTACATGTCCATATACCAGCAACGTATCATGAGGATTTTGTACTGCTTTGATATTTCTTTACATTTCTTTTGCATAATTACACACAATTCATCTGTAATTGTAATTTTTACAATTATTTTACATAATTACATGTTATTAGAGCTGAAATTTGGGCAGAGTTAAAGACTGCGAGCCAGATCCTCCGTGCTTCAGGCGCCCACCCTGATGGCATCATCTGTCTCAGGAGTTGGGTGAATTGGACCAAAAGGGACTAATGTCCTCCAGCATTAGGATAACTCCATAGCAATACACATCTGCGAAGTGGCAAGGAAAACTGTTTGTCTCTGCCACTTTTATCCTTGGCCACAGCTATGGCCTCGTACCGTGTGATCTCAGTTAGACATGGAGATCCCAGGGAGTCAAAAGGAAGTCTGTGGGAAGCTGCACTCTACTCTCCTGTGTCTGTCCCCACTCTGCCTCCCTCCCTGGCCCCCAAACCACAGGCATTCGGATGCAAGGCAAACCTACCGAGGGGCTTCTGTTTAGTCCTGGAATATTAATTCCTCTGGCAAAAATATCAAATTTTCCATGCGCTCAGTAAATAAGTGGAGGAAAGGGTCCTGCATGCAACAACCATGGGGCGTTTTCTTCACCTTCACCAGGCTGCTCAGGCATTTTCTTTGTAAGAGTGGTTGCTGAGTGGGGCACTCTACCCTCTGTGACAGTGAACATCAATAACAGGTTTAGCTCCTAGGCTTCACCAGCACCCACTTTTTGCCTGGCTTTCTGTTCCTCAGAGCCCAGGAAGGCCTCTGTCAGCTGAGGCGCATGGGGTGGGTGAATGTTTTGCTTCCCCAGCTGGATTATCCCTCATCCCTTCTGCATTTTAAGAGGTTTGGTGGGCCCGTTAACAGCTTCTACCTGTTTTAAGACCTGTGATGGGAGGCTGAATGGCTCGCTTCATGCCGCCCCGTTCACCCGCCACTCCTGCTAGTGGTGTTGAGATGATTTATGTAAATCATAAAACGCGGCGAGGTGACCTCACGAGTGTCCAGCTTTCCTCACACATGTCTCTGGGCAGAAGGGCTAGTATTTATAAACAGTGGTATATTCACGTCTCAGTAACCTGCTTTATTTACACAGGGCCGCTACCACACAAGTGAAATATTATTCCCTGCTGTGTGCGCTTCATTTTTCTGTCGGCTCTGTGTTTTCTTTCATGCGTTGCCCTCCCTGTCGCTGAGTTTTTCGGCAGCTCTTCCCGGCACAGAGCCGGGGGAAAGGGGATGGGGGAGAGTTAACACTCGTTGCCATCTCCAGAGGAGTGTGGTGACAAATGAGGGTGGGATCCACATCCAGAAGCCTGCACTGGAGCTGTGAGCTGTGCCCTGGTTTCTGCAGGCTGGAACAGATCCATCCAGTCCCCTTGTGTTAGTAACCAGTTGGGTTGCATCGGCACAGCTCCTTGTCAAAGCCAACCTCCTGCCTTTTCTCATGGCACTCCCAGCCCATCTCATCGTCTTCTTGCTGTGCCACTCTGTTGCTGGTGGGATGCTCACACCCAGAAGATCCTGGTCTTGGCTGTGCTGTGATGAAAGCAGCCGAGTTAGTCGAGGCATAATCAAGCTTCTCAGGCATCTGGATATGGCTGTACCAGCTGGAATTTTTGAGCAAAGTCATCTTTTTGCAGTCATTTTTAAGGAGATCTTTTTACTACAGCCTCCAAAGAGCTCATTTCTGGCTCATGAATTAAAGGAAAAACGTCTTCTCTCCCAAAATAATCAGAGTAATGAACTCAACCATAAAAGCTGCTTATCACCCTTCTGGTTTTTGGGTTTTCTTCTTTCATATTTTCTTTTTATCACTAATTAAAAAAAAGGGAAAGAAAGTTTAATGCTTTTTAAAATATCTTGTTTAAAGTTGTGTCTGGTTCATTATCTCCCCAGCTTCTGCTGTTTTGAAAATGTCTTTTCTTTTTTTTCTGGTTTTCTCATCAAGATGTTTATGGTAAATATTAACTTATGAACAAGAAAACCAATTGCTGGAACTCTGTCAATCTCAAAAGACTGTGCAAATTTCAAAATGAACTCCATGGCCTGAAGCTCCAGAGGAAAAAGAGCTCTCTATTGCCTTTACTGATGGAAAGCGAAAAGTATCTCATAAAAAAGCTCCATTTCTGTGAACTGCATTTGCCTGATTCCTCTAGTAACACTTGAACGACCTCTAAATCATGGGCCCCAGAATGCTCACTGGCTTCTGGATTGAGATACATTCTGCCTCTGTGCAGGAATGGGACGTGTTTAAAATGGATCCTCTTTCTCCTATGCCATCCCATGGTCTCCATGGCAAGAAAATGCCTGTATCTGGACAGGGAGGGGTCAGTCAGTGCTATGAAATGTGATGGAGGCAGGGAACATCTCTCCTATGTTTGTTAGAACCTGGAGCAGGGGCACAGCTAAGGAAGGATCAGGATTTGGGCAGCCACTTATTTTCTGCGTATCCCAGGAGAATTCAGCTGCCAAGCTGGGGTCGCAGGCTGTGGGATACAGGAACAGCTCCACTGGGGCTGGCAGGCACATCTGGAAGGAGATGTTTGGCTTGCGGCTGCAGCCCATGTGTCTGTCAGGTTTGGTGTGTGTCTGGAAAAAGTGTGCTGTGAGGACCATCACCCCAGGGACTGGGGCCAGTAGAGTGGGAAGAGCCAGATGACTGAAAAAACTTGCTCAGGGAAAGTGCTTTTCTCTTTATGTGCTCCCATATCCTTTTACCTGGCCTCCCAGGTTCACAGCTGCAGTGGCTTTACCCTCATAAATGTTTCCTTTTTTTTTTTTCTCTGTGTATGTCATTGTTCCCAGAATGCTATGGAGGAATTTCTGTAAGTTAAAGGCATTCATCAAGGTTGTGGTAAATCTCCCTGCTTTGCTGCTAGGGATCACAAGTTATTTGTCAGAATTCACTTGTTGAAACCTGGGCCCTTTTCCGTTTCCCCATCTCTCAGAAGGTTTTTAGGAAGGGTCTGATTCTGCCCATCCTCCCTCATAGCAAATAAGATCTTTTTTCCTAGCAGCCAAGGGATTGCCTGTGCAGAGCCTGCATAAACAGAAATAGCAGAATCTGGCTCCATGAAATTTTCAGTGTTCTTGAAGTATATAATAAATTATTTTGGAAATCTAAACGACACTGAAATGATAAATTGCTCCATCGAACCAAATAGAAAGATGGAGGGAAAACCCTACATTTAATATTTGTTATTTTGAAAACTATGAATATTCTTTTCAGTTTCTAGATGAGGAACTGAGACCACATAGTAATTCTTACAAGATGTATTTCCAGCTTTCACACAAAAATTTTTTCCCCATGAAGTTTGGTAGGAAGTGTGCTGAGCCTCATTAAATCTCACCTTGTTGCTACAGCAGTGCATCAAACTGTTGGAGCTGTGTATCAGGCTGTGTGGATAGATGTGAGGAGTTGCTGTGAGGCAAGGTGAACCAAGGTATGGTGAAAATCAAAAGCTAATAAAATATAATTGGAGAAGTTTGTTTCTGGTAACCCATAGTGTATCCCATACTTCTTATGTGTTAGTACTCAGCATTGTGTTTCCTTTATAAAATCCACAGGACTGAGTTGGAAATTGAGGAGATCACTTCAGAGTGCTGTCCTTTGAGATAGCTCCACCTTAATTCCTGTTATATTTAACTGACTGTCCACAAAAACTCTGTAATCTCTCCATAGATCTCAGAGAAAAATATTTTGCTTTTCTTGACTTCATCATCTGTTTTACTCTGGGACCATTCTGTGAGCTCTTGTAGTACTGCTTCTCATTTACAGAATGGTGCAGGAGAGGAAGGCTAGATTTTTTATACAGAGTATGTAATCTTCCTTTCTCCCAACCTCAGTCTAACTCTTAGTGAAACAATTAGAAAATTTTGAAACAGTTGAGGATCTGGCTCTGAAAGCACTTCAGCACCTCCTAAAGAGAGGACAAGAGAAGCCAGCAGTGCTCAGGATACTGCATCTCATGGGCCTTGACTGAGATCTTGTGAACATTCTTTTTTATTCCCTGGCTCAGGGTGGGGATAGCCCATGTACTTGACTCCAGATGCTAGCTATAAAGAGAGCACTGAAAGCAGAGTTGGGCCAAAATGTTCTCATTGGATTTCTTTGGGAGTATGGGAAAGGAGAGACTAAGATTCAGGATGTAAACTTTCCCAATGGAAAGACTGATACAGTTAGCACGATTTCTGGAGGTGGAGGCAGAAGGCTGGGGAAAAAACCTATTCCCCTTCAGAGTATCTCCTGCACGAAGTGAGCAGCAACAACGTCTAACCCAGCATCAGAAATTCTGCCCGGGATGCTGTGTACCTAATAGCGCTGAGAGGAGAATAACACAGTATTGATGTCCAACTATGCAGGCCTTAACCTTTTAGTCCTGAGGGACTGCTGGGAGCTTAGTCTGAGGAGTGCCCGCAGGGTCAGGGCACAAATTTGCAGGTGCAACATAGCATTTGCAACTACAGATCACAGAGGTGCAAATGTCATGTTCTGGTCTTTTGCTCTGCCATCCGCCAAGCTGCAGGCGGAAAGCCGGGCACGGCACAGAGCTCCGGGAAAACCTGTGAACCTAATTGTTTAACAGAATTCCAGTCAAAGGATGTATGTCCTCCTGCTTCTGTAATGTGTATTTTCAATTTCTGGCTGGGCTCGGACACTGCCTCTTTCTGACAGTTTCTCCAGTCACGACCTTCAGAGTCTGCGTGTGGCTTCTCTCTCTTCCTGCATCCAGCCTAGAGATTTTACAAACTGCCCACCGAGGGGGACGGATTATTTTAGATCACACTGACACCTGCATTCTTTTTTCCTTTCTGTGTCCCTAAACAGCTGTAATATTTACCAACAAGAATCTCTCCTCCATCTAATCCAGTTCACATGAATATCACATGAGGCTACCTCCTGCAGGAGGCAGCCTTAAGATGTAATGCATGTTTTTTGTGTTTACCATCTTCCCTCCCTTGTCCTTATTTTGCCTTCAAAGGGGCTGTCTGTGAGACAAGGGCAAAAAGATACAGGCTTTGGAGTGCAGACTTGTCTGAATTAACTTAACGGTGAACGTAGCTGAATATTTGCCATCCAGAGAGCATGCAGTACAGTGACTGCACTTATTAAACATGTCAGGGTAATTTCCAAGTTCCAACACTGTCACAGCGCAGTGAGAGAGGGCTTGTATTGCTGTGTGAGTCCAGCTTGTCTGCCAACATGTCTACCCGTTCTGCAGGTGTATGAGTTACAGCCCAAGGCAAAAATATCCATGCCTTCCCCAAAGATCTCATGGTGCTTCTGCAAGCCAGATGGTTCCAATTTGAGGCCTACGCTCAGTGATGTAGCTGTATTGAGTTTCTTCCCTGAAACCAACAAAACCTGCTTTAGCATTTTGCTTGGATTAAAATATTTGTCCCTTTTTTCACAGGGCAGAAGAGGGACTCCTGAAGCCACTGAAGGAAGGAAATCATTACAGGGTTCTACAGAAGTAGGTCATGTGCTACAGCTGCTCATAGTTTAAGAGGAAGAAACATGGGACCTCAAACATGGAACATGACTCCTTCAAAATGCTTGAGAGCAACCCAAGAAAAACATCCTCAGAGGCTTATTTAATAAACATTATCTATAATAGTCTCAATGTGTGCTCATGTTTCCTTAGGAGTTTGCACCTACTTCCCAGAGCTAACAAGCTTCCAAAATGCAGGGCAGAATAATTTAATGAAAAGGATTTAATAGTTTGTGTTAAAGCTAATGTGGTCCATTAGGAGCTGTCATTTTATAAACAATGAAGATATGCTACCCTCTCCATTGCCGTAATGCCATTCCAAGCAAGATTTGTAAACAGTCAGTAATGATCTATAGAAAATGCACAAAAAACAATTAGAGCCACATCTGAAAAATGTACTTTCCTTCCCATGTGATTGCTTTTTAAGCAAATCTATGAGAAGCATACATGTATGTAGATCAATAAATGCATTTATCACTAATTGCATATACGTTATATATAAGCATATATCTATGTGTGTGAATGCATATGTGGATTTCATTAGCAATCATACAATGTTCATTATCTTAAAAGCACTGCTATTTCCACAGCTCAGAAAATGCCTAAAGTGAACTGTTAAATCAGCTGAAAAGTTTTTAATTATAATCAAACTGTCCTTTCAGGGCTGCTATTTTTTTTTCTCAGCGAACTAACATTTTTGTGAAGACTCAACCTGCTTTCTTTAACAACTGTGAACGAAAAAGATTAGGGATTGAAATAGCACCATTTTCAATGTGCAGAGTTTTCTTCTTCACAGTGAGGCTTAAGGTAACTATACTGTACATGAGTTAAAAAGGGACTCTTCAAGGCTTAGAGATCCTTACTCCTGGTACCCCTTTCTTTTGGTGTGATCCCAGAGGATGGCATCACTGTTGTAAGTTTAAAGCAGGCTGAGGAGAGGAGCAGAAGAGCTACCCAGCCCAGATCCCCCCCTCCCCACGCCCACCTTTTTTGGAAGGCAGGCAAGAATGAAGCATGAGAGAAATCAGACCTAACGACTACAGGGGAGTTACTTCTGCTGTACAGTGAGGTAAGTGTTTGGAAAATCAGATCCATAAAGTGCCTTTATTCCCTGTTACTATATGATCTAGAAGCAGATGAAATAGTCGAAAGATGACTAACTTTGTAAAAGAAAATGGATACAACCTTATTATTTATAAAGTGAATTCCCCATTAAAAAGGGGCAGCTTTTTAAAATGGCATTTAGATTTTCACTCAAGAAAACAGGCAAGAAAGAAACTTCAGACTGAGGTCACTCTGTTGTACATTTACCTTATAAAGATTTATCTGAACTACTTCTTTGAGGTTTGTGCCCGGTGCTTTAAAGACAGGTATATGGAAATCCAATTGAAGAGCTGAGCAGAGATGCATCTAAAGAAATAGAATCAAATCTGGCTAAGCCATTGCAGCAAGTGTTAAATGATCTTTTTGGATCATTTGATTATTCAGAATATTGTGATGCTTCTTTGTGGAAATGGTCCATCATTATTTGAACATAAGGTTGGCCAGAGATCGAATACTGAACAAGTCAAGAGATCCTACTTAAAACCCCATATAAATTGTAATGAGAATGAGGCAGTTTTATCTGCTGCTTCAAATGACAGCAACACCAAAAAATTACAGGGAAAGAAACTCAAAATGTGTTGTTTGGATATTCCATTCTTTCCTATAGCATGTTTAATTTCTCAGGTGAATAAGAAAGGAGGCAATTTACATCTGCATTCTCAACTACTGTCAATGGATTTCACTGAAATCAGTATTACTGATTTACAGCAATGTCTTGGCTTGGCTACATGATAGCGCACCGAAGAGACTCAGCTCTGTTTCCTTGCTGGTCATTGGATATATTTAGACATTGTTAATGGGAACTGCCTTCAATCTGATCTAGCACTAAATCTATGCCTAAAATTATTTCAATCTGCTGCTCATACACTAGGGAAAACTGAAAAGAATTCACAAACCACCCTAAACAGGAGAGATATTCATGGCCAGAAAGTACTTTGTCAGCTTACACTATCACTGTCACAGTGACAAAAGTATGAAGCAATTGTTTTCCAGTAGGAGACATCCAAATAAATCTGATGCCAATGGATGAATGTAGTAGAAGGTAGTGGATGAAGTAGATGAACAGACATGGAAAGTCTGAGGATGCATCTGAGACTCATCTAACTAAACACAGATGTTTTCATCCAAGATATTTACATCACCTAAGGCTCCTTTTGAAGTCAATGAAGAGAAACAGTCATTTCTAGTTATTTCCCAGAGCTGACATTAACATTTGACAAGATGAATTGAGTCTTCAAAACACCTATTTCTTTATATTGACATTGAAGAGATTCAGTGAATCTACCTCAAAGTAGACAAGATATATATGATATCAAGATATACCAAGATGTCTAAGTCCAATACAGACAAACATCTGAAGCTAAAGACTGAAGGAGTCCATCCCATAGTCTACAGAACTATAACTGCCATTCAAACAAAGGCCACACAAGCCTATTGCACCACTTCATGTCCTTTCAGGTGGAGAGCATCTAGATTTTACCAGTCCTGAGTTTTTATTGTACCGTTGTTGCTAGTATTGACCCAGACAGGTAACGAGAATGATGGACATGTTTTGAGATTGCTGATATTTGCAGTATTTATGTCCTTGACTGGGTGGGCAGAAAGTCAGTATCACACTTGCAAACAAAATTTTTAAAATTTCCTGCTCCTTGATGGGTTTGAAATGAAAACTATTAATGAAGAGATAATTTTAGGTTTGTATCCAAATAGATACATTCCTAATGTTTACTTACTTTTGAAAATTTCCCTGCAGCTAGAAAAGATTGAAAGAAGGGATGAAGGATGGGGAAAAGAGATTGCTGTGTTCATATTCACTTTGCTTTCAAGAAAGATTTCGGTGCTTTAGATCTCTCCCTTCCCTTGTAAAAGAAAGGAAAACAAAATATTGGTGCCAGGGACAGGTGCCTCTAATGTAGTCTCGTCAGACATGCTGGGAACAGGAGAGCTCTATTTTTGAAATACTACCGTTAGCTGCATTACGTGGAGGTCTTGTTAGCGGTAAGCAGCAAATTGGTGTTTAGCGATGCAGGTGACAGCACTTATTAATTTGGGGGAAAAGGAAAGAAATCTCCAAATTCTCTGGGAGAGCGGCACAGTCTTGTGTGTCAATATGAGGAATTTATGCAAACATCCTCTCATTCTAATGAGGTAGGAAAAGCAGTACTGCAGAGACAGTAGTAAAATAAGAGCCTTATGCCTTGAGTCAGGAAACATGTACTTAAGCCATCTTTATGCAGGACAGCACTTAATCCTCTGCTTAACTTTGATTTACATGGGTACTTATGTGGTATCTCAGGTAGGGATGACTAAAGACTAGGATGAGTAGTACCTCAATTAATAACAAACATGGCTCTGCATTTATCCAGTGATAATACTACTACTAATAATAATAATGACAATAAATTATGCTCAGGTAGCTGTTTTCATGTCAACAGATCAAGTATGAAGTACTTGAAAGAGACCTAAAAGAAGGATGGGGAGGGACAGTTTGGCAGAGCATATAGGGATAAGATGAAGAGCAATGATTTTTAACTAGAGCAGAGCAGCTTTAGACTAGATATTAGGAAAAAGTTTTTCACCATGAGGGTACTGAGGCACTGGAACTGATTGCCCAGACAGGTGGTGGAGGCCCCATCCCTGGAGACACTCAAAGCCAGGCTTGACAAGGCTCTGAGCAACCTAATCTACTACAGGATGTATCTGTTCACTGCAGAAGAAGGGTTTTTGAAAGTCCTTTTCAGTTCCATGATTATATGAAGCTGGACAAACACTAATGGTTTAAGGCTCTCTGCATTCCCATACAGAGAGATTTCATGCTTCTTCTACAATAGCAGAACCCCTAAAGGCAGCTGGTGTGGGCATCACATCACCATGGTGTGTAAGATGAAGACAGAAATAAGATGATCAGCATGCTTAGTCTTCAGACTCCTGGAACATTTACTGAACAATCTGAATAAACTGCAAAAAGTGAAAACTCCCATCCTTAAAGACAGTCTGTGGCAGAATGAAGAAATATTGTGGGGTGCTGGGGTCTCCCAGGCCACAATACAGTCACAAGAACATCCTTACCATTGTCATCATCTAGTAACACACAAAGGGGAATTTAATTTAATTTACTGTCTTATTTTGAAACAAAAGCATGGAAATTTGCATCACCAGTGCATTTTTTTTCCTTTTAAAACAAACCAATTTTGAAAGAAAAGAATCATGAGATATGTCTGGTTTCTTGTCTGGGTTACACTCCAAAGTTTGATGATCACACCCATCTGACTAAAATAATGAAGGTGATAGATTAGTGTATTGATGCATAATCACTGTCTAGCCTGCAAAACTTATGAGCAGTGTGATTTTGAGAACAATTACTTGTAATTAAAGCAACGCTGCTCCCCCCTACCACCAAAGAAATACTTTGTGGATAACACCAATTAATTACATTTTACAATGAGAATAGCTCTTAAATGCTATTTATTTCTGACCACATTCAGAATTCTGAAGAGATATGAATTATGTATTGTTTAGCAGTATTATTTTGGGTTTGGGACTGTAAAAAAATACCTCCCTCTTTTTTGATAGCATCTCTTGAATGAATTAAAAGCTAACCACTTCCACAGGGTGAGGATATGAACTGACTCTCATGATGATGAAAGGGAGTTTTTAGCCAAAGAAGCATTCTCTGATGAAGTCAATACAACTATCCAGCTTAACTATCTGCTTTTTAGTCTCTTTTTGATTTTTCACATCTTTCAAAGGTAGATTGGGTGTAGCTAAAAGGCATCCTTATGTCTTGGAAAAAAGAAATCTACCATTCTGCTAAATAAATGTTAGTACGTTTGCTTTTAAAAAGACAGGATATATCTTTTTTTCAGACTAAAATGTGGTTCCAGTTTTCTGAAGTTGTACTATAGGGTTATAGCTGACCTCAGTATTAGAATATTGCTGTGAAAAAGGTTCTTGCAGTACTCTAGCTCTACATGTTTGAGCTATTACCTTAAACATGAATTAAAAACTGCTCTTGGCATCTGAATCCTGGCATATTATTTGAAAGCTCATATAGACTTCAAAGAGTTGTGTGAAACAAAAGAGAATGGCAACAATGCAGATTTGGTTTTTCTAAAATTGCAGCTTTACCTCACCGATTCTGCAAAAATAAACTCTATGATTCATGTCTAAGTGAAATAAAATAAAAATCCCGAGCTTTATTCTAAGAGATGCTGCAAGTATGCAATACCCATTAAATCTTTTTCCCCCCATTTCCCCTTCCCTAGTTACTACTGAAGCCTATGAAAAATTTGATTTGCTAACCACGTTTATCTGACACCTTTCCTTCTGGCAGCTGTGGTTCCCTGTAGAGACAGATAGGTCTCACTCTCTTTTCTGCTTGAAATAGTGAATTCTCACTTCCTAAGAATGGCTAGGCTTCTCCTGATAAATCTCTTCCCATGTATGTATCACCGCAGCCACATGAAGTGGTGTTTTCTCCCCAAAACTTTCCATCTGAATTATCATCCTTATCTTGGTAAGTACACCACAGAACACAGCCATGGTGGCTTCCAAGAGATGAGCAAGGACCTCCTGCCTTCCCAGCTTGCTCCTGCCACCCTAAAAATCTGGCTCCATCAATACATGGAAAAGAGAAGCATCCTCTATAAATGCCCAGCTACCTGACAGACATATGAGCAGCTGTATCCAGAGAAAAGCACATTTAATGCATCATATCTGTCACCCAAGCCCTAAGAACAAAGGCAAAACAAAATTTCCTTTGAAATTACTCAGCACAGCACAGAAAACTGCCCGTATAACCACACGCTCACTTGAGTGTGGTAAAGACTGACCTTGATTCGTTTGTGTTTTCCCTAATCTGTCACAGCAAGGTCTCTGCAGCAGCTCAGCCACTCAAGGAATGGCATGCTTTGGCGCTCAGACTTTTCCATGACCCACAGCAACATTCTGTGTGTCTGTTTTGGCAGCTGGGCGTAACTCAATCTGCTACGGTATCCACACTCAGACAATTCTACCAGCAAGAAAAACAGCTACCGTTTTCATCTTGCCATGTTTTTCATAGTATCTGGATGTTGAGACAACACTGCCAAAAAACCTGACATCTCATGCTTTGACAGTGGTGGCTTCTCATGCTACGCAACAGTACAGGATCTAGGGGAAGAGCAAGGGGGCCCAAGCCTAGGCATTCTGACATGTCAGTCAGTCCTCGGCACCCATCAGGAACACACACACATCCACACACATACACAAATCCTGCTGCTTGCCAGCAAGTTCAAGCACCTCCACTTGAAAATAGGTGCAGCGACGCTGGAAGAGGAGACATGTTTTCCAGCATGTTGTGAACTTGTGAAAACAACTCAGTGACTGAAACTGAGAATAGCCCCCGCCAGTGCTACCCCCTCCCAGGCAGCCGGCTCTCGCTCTTGGGTGCTATAAATAGGCAGTAATAAACCACACCAAGAAACCATGATTACAGTAACGCTACAGTAAATTCTGGTGGAGTGGCTTTTGAGGTGCACCAGCCTGTGGAAGAGGAAGAGAAATGGGAGACACTCGCATGTTCGAGGGAACAAAGAGGAAATACCTTCACAGCCTCATTTCCCTGCCTCCGAACACAGCTCTCCTGTACTTTGTTTGTAGCCTATGGTGCCCTGGCAGCCCATTCATGCATAGACTTGGCAAAACACATGGTTACCCTTACACTGAATTCTTTTGCCATGTGTGTTTAATATATCTCTGTGATCTGATTCAAGTAGAGCAGATTTGAATATCTCATTATATGGAGACCAATATGTCTTCATACACACAGTAATTATATTGTTTATTCTGATGTTAGAACACTGGATCTCTTGCTGAAAGTCAGAGGACTGGCATACATTTTTCAGTCACTTAGACATAAGTGACTACGCTGACATTCAAATTCTAAACAAATCACTAATGAGCTTCCCCACTTCTTTTCTTTTTTTTCTCCCCAAAAGCAGATTTCTCAGCCTCTGAGCAAAACAGAATGGAAGAGCTTAAATGAGAAGATGTGTGCACATGACTGCAGTCTAAGGAATAGAAGCCCATTTCTCAGCCAGTGAGAACTGCCAGAGCTGTGTTGGCTCCTTGGCGAGAGGAGAAAAGGCAGGAGAAGCAAGGGACTGGAAATACTTTAACCATGCTTCAGATGTCTACCTTTGTACTTGGATTTTGTAATGAAGATTTATCTAAATCTTACCTAGTGAGTCTTTCCTTCTGATGGAAACCCAGGTTGCAGTCAGTAATTTCTTTCTTCTCTGTATTCCACTGCTTTTTTTTTATTTTGTAGTCAGCCTTTTGTTTTGACAATACAAGTCGTACTTGTGACAGTACTTAAAGTTCCTAAATTATGTCAGGGGACTGCAGGGTAAACTCTGGACATAGATGTATGTAGACGATAGACTGGCAAGACCAACCATGTGACCAGAAGCAAATTCTCTGGCTTTAAGGACATACCTGTAAACATCATGGTGACTCTCAAAGGAATATCCTTTACATTACATCCCTTAGATGTGACCTGTGATAGGCACATAACAGGACCCTGGTTTAAACCTGTGTCATGCCACAGGCACACTGCAGGCATTCAGTGTGCTCAGAACCTGAGATTCTCTCTCTTCTTCACCACCTATTGGGTATAACTCCCCATCTTAGCATTGCCCTACAAAGATCTGCAGCCTTTGGGTCTTAATTTCTTGGCAGTTATCTTTTCTTTCCTTCCAGTACCTTGGTGCATGAGGTCAAGAGTCAAAATGCCCCTTGTGTGTCCGGGACCTGAGTGTTTTGCAGCTGGCTTTCAATCCAGTTCCCAGAGCATTTACTGTGGAGGTCTGTATTCACTCAGAGTTCTCTGTGATATTCATCCCCTTATTATTATCCCGTGTTAATTAAATTTCATATTGTTCTTAATTGTGTGTGCGACCCTTGAGACAATGTGAAGGATTCATTATTAAAAAGATAGTTTTATTTAGTACAGAATTCAGTGCTAAGAGAGACCTCACTTCACCTACCTGGGGAAAAAAGTATCTGAAATATCTGCTAGTATATTGGTCAAGGAAAAGAAATCAGCAGACATGTCTAAAAGAGGCAAGACAAGAAGGGTGAGAATAAAAAAATGTAGGCACCTGTGTTTAAATTTAACATTAGGGTAAAATGCACTAAGAATATTGGGTGTCATCCCACTCATCTTTCACCAAAGTTGTGTTTTATGAGAATGTTTCTAATGTAGGATTTACTCAATTTTCAGTCACAAAACAATACAGCTGGGGGAAGGAAAGGAATGCAACAGGGTGACTGCACCCTGCATGTGTATGGAGCCAGGCAGCTATAAAATGCCCCATTTCCCTCTCCCCCCTCGCGGGCTGCAGAGGACATACATGGGCATAACTCCAAGCCCTCTGCTTGCTGATCTGTACCTCCACTATATTGAATTTCTTTCCACTTTCCATGGGAAAAAAAATTATACCACTGTACAGCAATGCACAAAACTTCTTCAAGGGGAGATGAATATTTGGTGACAAAATGCCTAGTCAGTCTATGTGGCTTACTCCTTGTACTCAGTCTAAGATCTGGCTGCTCTCTGGTGAAAGCTGGAAGTACCTGTGTTTTCTCCACAGGAATACAATAATACGATGCCCCAAAGATATTGTCCTAGATAAGCACTCCTTTCACAGATTACATCCTTTTGTCCATCACCCTGTTTGTGGGAAAACAAAAGAACACATAGCATGCATGTGCTTGTTCTCAGAAACTTCCAGATGTGCTTACTGGATTCCATGGTTTTTTGTATTTTTTGTGGATGCTCTTTCATTTCTTCCCATACAAAAAGGAGTCCTGGTCGAATCCAGTACATACCAGCTGGCAAAGGGATGGGTTCCCAGCAGGCTTTTGGCATTTGATACGCTAATGTATGTGAACAGGTTGATATGATTAAGGTTAACGAATGAGAGACAATTCCAGATTTTTCTAATTATTGTATAGCACTAAATATTTGCTGGCGCTTTTTATTTTGAAGCAGTTGGGAAGCCAGTTAATGTTCATAATGGCAGCCTGATGGTTAATAGATAAGGGATAAAATACCCTTCTTCCACCATTGCTGTGACCATAAACCCCTCTTATGAGTGGAAAGAATACAGTGAAAAGTAGAACTGTTTCTGAATGCCCAAGTTCACTACCAATGAGGGAAAACCTACATGGATTTAATTTTCATAGCATCCAGTAGAAAGTTATGAGTAAGTGATTCATGGACCTCTACAGATGTAAAACCAAAGGGTCCAAGGGGACAGAAATCAGTGGAGCCAGAAGACTGCAGTTTGCTGGTTGACTTGGGTCTCTTTCCAGCCCCACGGTATTCCCAGTTCTCTTTGTGCTGTACTCAGGAAGAGCACAAAGCTGTTTTCTTTCCAGACAATATTACCAATGGGCCTGACTGCTTAATTGGTTTGGCAGAGGATACCAGAGCTCCACCATTTGTCTGTGCTTCCTGTTTGCTTCTGGTCTGTAATTCAGGCTGTAGAACTGCTCTTGAAAGTTTAGGGTGGTATGGTGCAGCAGATGGTGTGGCAGATTGTGCAGCTTCGTATTTGGTGACAAATTTGGTGTTATTTAGATGGCCTTAGGTAACTCTTGACCCTCCAGCACCTCAGCTACTCATTTCCAGCTTCACGTCACAACAATGCTTTCACTTAGCCAGGTGTTTATGTGGCCATGAAGCCCAGAAAATTTTTCTGGTGGAAAAAGTAGATTGTGCCACCCCTACCTGTTCGTGTTTGCAGATGTGCCAGCACTGCGCAGGACAGGAGCCCTAACACTGAAGGACCACTTGAGGAACTATGGTCTGTGCTGGTCACTGCCCTGTGAAAGTGCAAGCCTCTGCAGAGTGCTCACAGCAATGGCACAGAGTTTGCACTGCTTTTTTATCTTTTGCTTGCAGGGATTGGAGGTGTCTTAATATCCATGTGATCTATGTATCTCAATTATATTCCACTTCTGCTTTTTCAATGCCACACTGCTGGGGATGCATACCTTAGAAATGGATAAAGAGAATTTGCCCACTAAAACTTTTCCAACAAAAGCCTATCAGGCAATTTAGGACATGTGACTGCATGTGCACTCCTATGTGTGTCAACCTGAATGATAACAGAGAAGTTATGACAGAAGGGGATTAATCCTTTAGCACTGTCCTATTCTTTCTTCGAAGCCAAGAGGAGGTGGTGCTGCAGTAGAAGACATACACCTCATCAGGGTTGCACAACTTGATTTTAAAAAGTGATTTCTTAAAAATTTGTCTTACTCCTAAAATTGTTGCAATGGAGAAATTGGGACATCCGTTACAAACATGAAATTAGGTAATAACTAAGAAATTCCTAGGGCTTAAGATAGATATTTCGTGGGTGAAAAGCTGTACAGGAGCTGGCAAAGTGAGCTTAACTCAGAAAACCAACTGTATCCTGGGCTGCATCAGAAGTAAATGGGTTAAAAGAGATGTGCTGCCTCTCTGCTGTGCTCTGGTGGACACCACAGGGAGAGATGCGTCCAGCTCTGGAGTTCCTGGTACAAATCAGACATGGACCTGTTGGAGTGAGAGAAAGATTATGAGGAAGATAGTGACAGACTTCTCAGCAGGGTCTGTTACAATAGAACAAGGAGTAATGATTTTGAACTAAAATAGGGCAGATTCAGAGTAGGTATAGGGAAGAAATTTTTTTTTATGAGGGTGTGGAGACCCTGGCACAGGTGACCCAGAGATGTGGTAGGTGCTTTAGCCTGGGAAACACTCAAGGTCTGCCTGGATGAGGCTCTGAGCAACTTGATCTGGTTGATGCCTGCTGCTTTCCAGAAGGTTTATGCCAGATGACCTTTAAAGGTCCCTTCCAACCAAAACCATTCTATGATTCTAATCTATGATTCTTTGTTAACTTAAAAAATATGTTTCATTTGTTGATTAGGTAAAAAAATTACAAAGCAATTGAGAGTCAGATTTTCATCTAACTTATCTTCGTAGAACTTCACTGAAATCAGATGAGCTTTGCTGATTTACGTCAGTTGAAGATGTAGTCATGACTTTTTATAACTTAAATTAATTCCTGCAATAGGTTTATTTTTTACTTGAAGACAGGATTTGCAGATCAGGATTGATTAGCACTTTTTTTTACTGAATCATTAGAGCATCTTTAGTTTTATTTTAAATTTGCTTTTACTATTGATGGTAGCTTTTGTCTCTTGTCCTCACAAATTATCTTTTAGAAGTTCTTTAGATTGTCAAATACTTAGAGTATCTTTCAGATTCTCAGGTGACTAAGATAGGATTCTTTCTTTAATTAAAAAGAAGAAGATTGAGTTTCAGGGCAATCATGTTTTGATATTCCCATATGTGTCTAAAGTCACTCAGATTAGGAGAACTGGGCTTCAGTTTTGGAAATTAGACTATGTCAAATTGGACTCTCAGAGCGCATTTCCCTATCTAACTGAAATACCAGAGGTTTAAAATATTACAGGGTAAGCTCTGATCAACTGTGATAGATGCTAAAGAGCATCTTGCTTTATGACTCGATTCTGACCTCATTTCTTACTCTGTAACTCTGGTGTAACTCCTTGAAACTCAGTAGAATTACTCTATGTTTATATTGGCAAAATGAACGCTTGAAGTCTATCTCTAGCCTTCTACTCCTCTAAAGAAAATGGTCTGACAAGGTAACCAGTATAACCAAAAGCAGCATGTCAAATAATCAAGATTAATACACTAATACTGAAGAGTTTGAAGTTAGGTTAATTTATATCACATAAAATGTGATCTGCTGTTTCCCTGAATTAAGATACCATCTTTGAGGTATTTTACTAAATTCTGCTAATTATTACAAGTACTTGGAATTCAGAATGTTCACTTTTGAGGCACCATGTAAATAGCATCACTGAACAGTGCAGGCTGGGCTTCCTTGGTTGACCTAAAAAGAGTTTTTACTGGCTCGGTATGATGGATCAGGGTCCCACCTTTCAATGTGATCACCTACACAAAACAGAGGTGGTGAGAGCATATGGTCAGCACCGCATGGTGTCCCTCCATGCACACAGGTCCTGGGGCACCTGCATCATTACCTTCTCCCTCCTTGTTTCTCCACCCCTGCCAGAAGTGTCCTGCTCCCTCTCTTTCAGCCTCAGGCATCCGCATGTCGCATGTCATCAGACAGCTGACATCTACAACTTACCAAGAAAATTTGTGCAAAGCAAAACAGACACAGAAAGAAGACAGAGTTAGTGTAGGTGAGCATTAGAGCCCAACAGTGTCTCCAGCTTCAGATTCCACAGCTGGACTCCGAGGTCCTCCCTCCTGTTGCCCAGCAGCAAAGGCCCTGTGCACATCTCTTCATCAATTTCAAAGATTATGATTTTCAAAGCAAAAAGCACGCAGCACCACAGCATATCCAGCTGTGGCTGGGGTCTCTGCACAGAACAGGTGGGCAGAACATTCATCACAATTTGGCTTACTTTGCTCTGATGGGTAAATTTATGTGTGTGAGTCTGCCTCAGTCCCCTCCTGCAAATTTCTCACATGTATTCCCCTTGTTCTTGCTGGCATTGTACAGAATGTGGTCTCAAGACTGACATAATATGTCCACTATTTTGCTCTTAAAAAAAACGGGGAAGGGAAAATTAAAAGAATTCCACCCTTTTATTTTCACTCCACCGTTTTTTTTTCCGGTAAAAACTTAAGTGCTGTTGATAGTGGCTTAAATTGGAAGTGAAGAGTCACTAAAATGGATAGTATGATGGTTCTGTTGACCTTGACAGGTTTATCTGACAGGACAAACTCAGATACCTACAGAGCCTTGGACAAACAAGGATAGTGGAAAAAACTTGGCATGATACTTTCTATTAGCTGGTGGCAATGGCAGTGAAACAATGCAATGACAGTGACAGCTGAAAAATCTGCCTTTCAACTGATCTGTAACTGAGAGGTCCAGAACACAGACAATGGTGATATAGATACTCTAATGACCAGAAGAGAGTCCAGGCTTTGTGCATCCAATACCTACCTGTTGCACAATGTAATAGTCTTCCAAATGGCACATGTCACCTTGTGAGCTGTTCTTTCTGATTTTTGTCATTCCCATGTCTAATTGTCTCATAAATGTAATATGAGTTATCAGTTTCTAAATAACCTTTACAACCCCTTCCTCAGCATTTCCTGAGAATCATGATAGTCATCTTCCTCACCAGCTGAGTGTGGTTCAGTTTTCCCCAAATATTCTCTTTCTTTCTTCTTTCCATAGCTGATCATCCGTTATTTACAGAATGCTCCTCTGTTGCTGTTGTGAGTCTTCAGCAGCCCAGATGAGATCCACACCACCAGATAAAATGGCAATCTGAAACTCTTAAAGACAAGCAATGTATGAAGTTGTGAATTTTAACACTGCTTGGAGCTTAGGTATTGGTGCAATACATAGTAGGAACTTGGGTGCCTCCAAACAGACGTTGGTAGCACCTCTGCTATGACTAGGAGTATCTTGCTTTTCACTGGTGCTTGCAGAAGGCATGGAACTAGCAGTAGGATATGCTGGTATCCTACTGCTCAAATAATGTCTTAAAGACATTTTAAGATTTTTTTATTCTGAAGACAGGAGAACCAAACTTCCCCAAGGAAATCTCCAGAAGGATCCTCAGAATTAATTCATCAGGGTTATATTCCCACTCTCCTCATGAGCCAAGGCCAGCCAAAGAGCAGAGTGTGGCAACAGGCAATGGGGCTTCAGCACAAATATCACCTGGGGAATTCAAGTCAAGCATACACGTGCCACATACAAAAGGGGAAAAATACATTCTGACAAATAACGCACAAACTCAGCACTAATACAGTAGAACAGGTGTTACAAACAGGCAAAAATGAATCCACAAGCTACAAGCTGCTCTGTAGTTTCATGGATGTAGTACTTACCTCTCAGGAAGAAGACGTCCAGCCACATTCCTGTTCTTGACTGGGAAGAAGATTGAACTGAACACCATTTCTTACCTAAATATCCAAAATGGACCAGTAGTTGATCCTGCCTATACTGGTGATTTTGCTGGGATTCCCATTTGGAGACAGCGTGGGAGATGTGCACGTGCTGCAGAGGAGCTGTTCACACCCTTCTAGAACTGAGAAAAGCAGGGGGCACCTGAAACAAGCTGCCATCAGCAGAAACCATCAGCAGGGAAGTGCTCTGCATTGCTCAGTTTGTGGTTTACACTGGACTTGTATTTAAATATGCTGAGGATACTTTGGGGCAGGGAGGGGCGTCATTTCACCGTCTCATGCCCCTCTCCTCCTGAGCACTGCCACAATAGTTTTGTTTCCATTCTCTGATCAAATGTGATTTAAAGAGACTGAAATAGGTGAAGATAGTAGTTGTTACTGTGTTGTGCTTGCATGCATCAATGTGCAGTAGAAACCGAGAGGAGAGGAAGTGATTGTGGTCAAGTGAACTTCTGTAGGATAAAGAGAGATAAATAATTCAGATTCTCATTATAACAGGGAGAGTGCAGCCCCCATAGACCGAGGAAGGAGACTGTCTGTGTGTGAATTGGTATGCAGTGGCTGTTTAGTAGCCATAGCATGTAATCTAGCATTAGTATTAACATAAATCAGTGGCAGGAATTAACAATATTTCTAAAGTCTTATATGATAACTGGATCCCCACTATATTGTTTAGTCCTCCCGGGCATGTTAATAATCATGTAATAGAAATGTTGGAGTAGCTGAGATATTCTTTATATTGCTCTATGAAAGGTCTTTAACACAGTGTCTTTAGCAGACAGTTTTGATAGAATGTGTTGTACAAAAAGAAATATGCCTATTTTGGTAATACGGGTATGTTTCATTAGCTCAGCCCGCAGCGATATGACATTACATTTAAAAAGGAATACAATTAATAACAATGAGTGGAGGTTTCTTAGCTCACAGAGTATAGCTGGAGGAACTGAGCAAGGTGTCAGGGCAATTAAATAGGGGCACTGTATTACCTTTGTCTGAACACTCATAACATCATCCTGCCTCAATATGTTGAATAGGGGATTTCTTTGCAGTGGGATTCCTAATTTATTTTGATGTTTCCTATAACTCGGATAATAATAGGATGGATTTTTTTTTTATTATTCTTTTAAAATGTACAAATCCTGGGAATTAGAATGTCTGTGGGTCCATGTATTTTTCATTTTCCATAGAGTATGGATTGTATGATAAATACACACAATAGCTTCTCAGCACTGAACTTAATGGAACTACCATATCAGCACCATGGAAAAGTACAAAATACTGTTGGTGCATGTACAGCACATGGATTAGATAACTGCAGTCCAGGGAAAAAGTTATACTTTGAGACTATTAAAATAATCAACATGGGTATTATTTTATTCAGTGTTAACCTTTATGTTCTACGTTAAATGACAGTGAAACTGGTGGAACACAATCCTTCCCTAGAGTGATGGTATCCAGCATGTCTTTCGTCTCTAAAGAAGCTTCTTAATATCCTGCAATCCTAAAAATGCTATTTTTCCCCCACTGCAGGTCAGATTTAATAACAGTAAGAGGAGATAAATGGATTGCGCTCAGCTGAGCCTTCAGCAGCCCTGTGGATGGAAGGCAGGGATCTTTGTCCTCCTGGGAGAGGTGGCAGCAGAAGGCAGAACAGGCACTGCAGGGATGGCCTCAGGGGACCCCGTCCTTCTTCCTGCTGGAGACGAAGTCATTCCAATTACACTCTTTTCTCTGCCAGAGGCTCTTCTGCTCGTCCAGCATGTACAGTTGCCCAGCATGTACATCTGGGTGGGAAGGCCAGGAGTGCACCCTGGCCTTGGGGATGGAGCAAGGGCGTAACCCAAGGCCTTGCCACAACCAACACTCAAGACACCTGTGAATGCTTTGAAAATGGAAGGCCAAAAATGCCACTTTTGCAGTGTTGGTTCCCTCGTGCTGCTCATACTTTCACAGCAGCACCACTTACATAGGCTGAAGTTCTAGGCAGCTGCCAAAGCAGAAGCGACCTTCTCTTCTTCCAGCACCTTCATGTACCCCAGGCATGCTGGCGCCATTTTATGGGTGCCCAGCAGCAGCACACCAGAGGCTGCAGGAAAACACCCTCCTGGGGCAGGGAGGGGATTAATGAACAACTCCACAGCCATTTATGGGTAACCTATTACTGTCTGGCAGGGAACAGGTTCCCTACCCGTCGAGCTCTGGGTTACTCTTCCCTCAGTAGGGCTCAGGTTAATGGCATGTGGCGCCAGCTGCCCTGAGCAGCAACTGCCCCCGGCCCTGTTTAGCCCCACACGTATGCAGAGGCACATGGTGCCTGGAGCTATTAAATCGCCCCAACACACCACTGAGGGCCCTTCCTCCCCTGCTAAGTGTTATTGACAGACCCATCAAAGGCTGTGATGCATCGGCCGCCGGCCTCAGCCCCAGCAGGCCAGGTTGGGGGGCACAACATGCGGTAGCTGTGGCAACGGCAGGGCGCGGGGCCTGGTGGGAGAGGCATGGCAGCTGTCTGGCGGCCATGTTGGTGGGGCCCGGCGGGAGAGGCCTGGTGCCCTCCCATCGATCCGCCAGGCCTCGGCGTGTATCGACCACTCCAATTTGCAGGAATTTACGCTATCGATGTGGGGCTGATTAACATTTTGCGCCAGAGCGGTTCAATACGGGCTGGTAACAGCTTTTAATGATTAATTGACTTTTATGATTCCGCCTCGGCGCTGTCAGTGAGCTGTGAACGGCAGGCACGCTCCTCCCTGAGCCGCTCTCCAGTGGCACAGGGCAGTGATTGAGTGCCTGGGAAATTAGTGTCCTCGCTGTCTCATTTTATGAAAGATAAATGCTATGACATTTAATGCAGACCTTAATTTAGAACAGAACTAAGCAGATCATTTTGCAATTTAATCGTAAACAGGTAAATATCAAAACTCATTTAGCATTTCGGGAGTTGGGTGGACGCACGGCAAAGGTAAAAGCAAAGTAGGCAGTGGGGGAATGGCATAGGTAAGGTGAGGTAATGAAACTTGGAGCCAGCAGCATTCTTATAATAATAATGGCAGTACAAGTGTAGACAGACTCACATCCCCAATTCAGGTGCATTCTTCTCACATGGCCATCTCACTTTCTCTTTCCTCCTATAATCCCATTCACTGCTCCACAATAGCTGTAAAATGAGGGCTTCCAACACATGACATGATACATGAAAAAAAAAAAAGTCACCTACAGTTAATCTGTTACCTAAAACAAACATAAACATTATGGGAAAATTGTAAAGGAAAACAAAATTTTATTATACTCTGTAACAACTGAAGAAAAGATTGTTTGAAGGCTGCGTGCTGTCAACTCCTACCTTCCTGTGTTCGTATTTATAGCCTTTTTCTTTGCGTTCATTTTAATTAAAAAGATTGTAAGTTTCTTTTTAAATAACTGTCTAAACAAAATGTCATATTATGCATATTTATACATACAAAAGCTAAAACAGCATGTTTTGATCCTCTTTGAAATTTTCTTCTCTTCTTTCTCACCACTCCATCATTCCCTGTACTTGAGGTGATTTATCGAGAAAATGAGGCCACAACAGGACAGATTCTTAAATCATTTTGACCCACTTTGGGAGAGCTGGAGAATTGCCCAATCTCCCCATTCGAGGATTCCCCTGGCACAAGGGAGTTCCTAGCTCATACAAAGCTGCCAGAGCCAATTCCTATGCCATCTGTTCCCACAGCACCAGTTTAGAGGAGCCTACCGGGACAGAGTAGGGGTACAATTGAGGTATTTCAGCATTTTCCCTTCATCCTTTCCAAGACCCTCATCGGGACAACCACTCACCAGTTGAAATACAGCATGGAGCTCAGAAACAGAAAGCTACAGAGGGTTCCCTTGCAGCATTTCATGTCCCTCAGAGCTGCACCCTCTACTCCTTTTACAAATTGACTGGGATACTCCAAAAATTTGTGCAGACAAAGCCAGCTCCAAAGGTCTTTCTCTTCCAATCTGAGTAGCTGTCAAGGAGAAATCAGACAAAGAGTTAAATTGCAAAACTGATTGGTCAGTAATCTCTGGGGAAACAGAGAAAGAGGGCAAACTTCTGGACATGTCTTAGTGCATCCACCTCTTAACCCTGATCAGCAAAAGTCAGAAGAGCTTATCTAATAGCAGCCCTTGGTGCTGTCAGAAGAGCTATGTGATACCTGGAAGAGGATGCTTAGCTCTTGATTCAAAATTCACAGTGCTGAGTAAGACACCTAAAGCTCTATGTACACTGGATGTTTGCCTATGGATTTGTCTCAATGAGCTGGGTGAACCTCCCCCACCTCACACAGTGTGATCAAAATGGCACATCTTCAGGCATGTATTTTTAGGGAAAAGCAGGACAATTAGCTGAGAGGTAGTAAGGGGAAGGCTTTTTAAACTACTTCTCACTTGGTGCCATTGGTTACACTGTCACCTGACAATAGGAGCACATCCTTTCCTCAGCGCACCAACCAGCAAGCTGGTGAAGAAATGGGGTTCATGCTCTCTGGAGTGAAGCAGGGACAGAATATACAGAGTAAATCTAGCTCAGCAATGAAGTGGTTGAGGGGATGCTTTGACATGGTGTTTCTTTGTATTTTTAACATCTTCAGTCAGATATTTCCTTCTGTCTCTCAGCCTGAGCTTCCATGTGACTGGCACATTCAGAATGAGACGGCACACCACACTGTGCATAGGACAGACCAAGAAGTGCCTTGTAGCATCCCCGAATCCAGCTTTGTTGCCCTGAAGAAGAGAAAGCAAAGCAGGTTCCTTGAGCTGCTCCAGCTATGAGATAGGAGGGGAAGCAGTCAAACGTGATGGAGAGACATACTGGGAAGCTGCTGTCACTGGGTAACTGAGGGAATGACTGCTGATCCTGGAAGGAGAAGCAGGTTCCCGAACACATACTCTGATCTATCATTCAGTGTCATCAGACAGTTGGCTTTCAATGATGCAGGACACTGGTTAGATGAAATGGTTACTGCAATAGCCCATTATAACCCAGGCAAATGTCAGTAAGGCCACCACTCTCCTGTATGCACTTGTTAGGACCACTTGTGCTTACAGCTGGCCCTCCATAGAGCTCAAATATGTCCACAAAAGCTGCCTTTCCATTGACACAGCAGTCCAAAGATCCAAGCTAGGGAGTGCACATATTCTGGCCTTAGAGATTAGCAGTGAGTGAATGAATGAGTTAGGTCACAAGCTTGGGCCAAAATAAAGGCAACATGCAATACAAGTAAAGCTTAAATTCCTTCAATATCAACTGAGGAAAGCTAGCTAGAAAGTAACCTCAGATAGATGGGACACATTCCTGCTCTAGTTCTGTATAGTGACCCAGCTCCAGTAACAAAACTGTATGTAATCATGCAGTTACAGCATTGGGCCTAAGCTATCAAGCCTCATCTTTGGAACCAGAACAACATAAATCCATTTTTCCTGGATCACAGATGGAGCACATGTACCTGCAAACAATGGGCACAGCAAACTATGTGTTCCACCACAGCTAACAGGAAATCTCTGTGAGAGGATTCTGCAGACCTGTAATTAAGTGTCTTTGAGTGTTGGTATCTGAACTGGGCTGTCTTATGTTTAGCTACCTTAGTCACATATCTGATGGTTTGCCTCTGTTATTCTTTGGGATGGGGGTCTTGGTGATCTTAGTTTTAACTAGAAATTTCTTCATTGTGTGTCCCAGAGATGGGACTGTAGACCTATCTCATCTCTACAGTAGTATTGAGCAGATCTCTTTGGAAGAATTTGGGTGAGAGTGGTTATAATGATGAGAGAGGGCTTCTGTTTTCTCTGTAGTATCTGTGTCAGTGTGTAGCTCAGAGAGCACAGCTTACAGTCAGAGGAAGCAGAAAGGAGTGCTATGAGTGGTGGAGGCAATGAGTACTCCCACTGAGAATGGGAAGATGTGGACCTTGTTTTTTTGTCTGTGCAATGGAAAAGCAGTGCCTCACCTTTTCTTTGTTTAGCTCTGTGACTTCTGACTTCTCAGCTGCGTGTCTCACTTCAGTGTGAAGTATAATGTGATCCTCTCTCCTGCTGCCTCTTATCTCTCAATGAGAGTCTCCTTAAGAGACCTTCAAACCTATATCTTAGTCTAGAGAGAACTGAAAACTTTTATTTCCCAAAGTGCTCCAGCTGACAGACAATTGCACAAAAGCAATTGAAAAGAGGTGGATGAGAATGCTGAAACCAAGAGTGTATGAGACTATGCTGTCATGAACTTTTGCAGATGGAGATGACCCTATTTTGTCCTTTTTCCAAGACAGCTGGGGTGTTGCTTTACTGTAAGGTAATCCTAAGTTCATGCAACTATGCAGCTTCATGTTCAAAAGATTCTAGTTGGCACAATGTGCCCCAGGAAACAAGGAAAAGGACCCTTGATTACTGTCAAAAGGCAGAGTGGTTCTGTGTGTTGGTCCTGTACCTTCTGCAGAAAACTCATTGGCTCTGACCCAACAGAATGTGATGTAGAGAAGGCCCAACTTGTGAAAGGAATCAGGAATGATTCAGGCATGCAGCCCTGTAGCAGGACCAGCTCAAGATGTAAGACAAGAACACTGTTGCTTTTTCTGCCTCCTATGGCAAAAAATAGCCCAAAATCAAACCAAACCAACCTAATAAAAAAAAAATAAGGCAATAGGTATACTTTGCTTCAGATTGAGCCTAGGAAAATGAGACAGAAGTCTGTGTCTCGGGGCAGTAATCAGTGCCACTACTTCTTTATTTGCCTGGCAGGACCAAGAGTCTTGTTCTCCTGAACCCTCCTGTCATGTCCCAGGCTCTGTTACGGCCTTCACTCTACTTTAGCACCTTCTACTGCAGGGAAAAACAGGCTCCAGCTCCTCCAGCTGCAGGAAAGCTCCTTTTTACTTGAGCTGGCTGTGAGTTGGAGTGGCTGTAGGTCTATACTGAATACCCAAGGAGATCCCACACAGCAATGTATCTGCCCAGGAGAAACATGATCAAGATTGGCAGTATTTTCTATGAGACCTTCTGTGTGCACTTACATTCTGCCTAAGTTGCATTTTGGCACATAAAAGGCAGTTTGGGATCCTGTCCAGGCACAGTGCCTTGAAGAAATTCCTCCTGCTTACCTGCAAAAATGAAACTTGATGCTTTCTACTCCCTTGGCTGGGGAGTTGAGGACACAGGAAGCACATTGTGTTGTCTGAATATGGCAGTAGAATAGGATAGTAGAAGAGACACAGAAAAAGAAGGCACACAGTTTGGGCAAAATCTCAGCTCACTAAAGTCCCTGTCAAAAATTCCTCTGACTTCAGCAGCTTTCAGTTCTTTGGTTGGGTGTCCTTGTGTCTGATCACAAACCCTTTTCAGTGTTAATAAGTTATACAATTACTGTGTGGGGTAGAATGAGACTTTCTCCATTTTTATTATGGTGCAATTACATGCACTCTGGGTAGCAAGCAGCATCTCTTTACATCAGGCCTTGTGCATCAGGTAATACTGGAAGAGTATTGTATTATTAAGAAAGTGTTTCTCTCACAATGTAGAATAACTGGCATTAAATTTTCTCCCTCTCTATCACGTTCCTCTCTATTCTATTGCATTTAGGGCCATACATATGCTGCATTCACTGAACATTCCCATCGTCAGGCTCACTGACATTTGTTTAGGTGCATGACTAGAGATGTTGCAGAAGGAACATAGCAGACTATTTATAATTGCATCTCTGATGTTTATCCATTAAAAACCAACACAATAAATTTTTGAGCAGAAATAATATCCAGCAGTTTGCCAAGAGAGAACCTTGTTTTTCTGTAGCCACATGCCAGCAGTTTCTTGACAAAATTCTACATATTTTATCTTTTTTCATGGGTTCAGAGGGTAGATACCGAATGTAATTTCCACCTGTAGGCAATGATTTAGCTTTGGTTTTATGATTCCTCTCCCAGATTTTGAAGAGAATTTAATTAGGCTCCTTATAGATTTCTTTGGCAATATTTGAATATATATATATATATACTTCTCCTTCTTGATTACAATCCCCTTTAACTCACTGGATGTCCCAAATTATAAGCTTTGCATGGAATCAGTTGCCTTTGGCTATGTTTGGTATTATGTTACCTTCTGTTCAGTTAACGGTGTGGAGATAGGCCATAAGCACTGGAAAAACCTCAAAGCTCTTTTCTGCTGTTTTGAAATTGAGAAAGCAGAAACATAATTGCTTTTGTTGGATCACAATCCTGAATAGCAAAAGACTTTTTAAACATCTGCCCTTCCTTTGATTGGCTTTACATCTTCTCTCTTTTTTGTCTACTGTTCATTATTCTGCATTTTATTCACTAATGAAAAATTCTATCCATGACAATATTTTCATATGCTGCAAGATGACTGGGATTCAATGCATTTAATCTGATCTAGCCCTACAGAAAACCTTAATAGAATGTGACAATATATGTTAATTCCGTGAGGTTTGTATTTCCTTCTTGCCCATGTAATATCTGATCTGTCCTGCCTACAATCTCAGCACAATCTCGTGCAACCCTGACTTTTAACAGAGCCAGAGTCTAACTCCCAGGATGTATTTGTAACACCTATTGAAGCCAAGCAACACTGCTTAGCTACATGGGAAATAAAATTTGCTTTCTTTGTCACCAGGGCCCTGTTCCCATTTGGATCTGTGGCAAATCCAGTGCTGACTTAAATTCCACCAAGATCAGGCATCAGAATTGTTCCATTTTACACAGAATTCTTCCTGACAGGAAAGCTCGCCTGTGTCTCCTTGTGCTGATCTCCCTCCCCTCTTTATCACTAATCGAAAGATTTGATATGTCTCTCTTCTTTTTCTTTTTTTCTAATACCACTGTCAAATACCTGTCATGATATTAGCATTCATTCCAAGGGAAATGTAACAGCTAGAAATAATGCTGATCCCTGAGTGGACCAGAATAATCTGTTCATTCTGCAGGGAACAGCTATCCCTATTCAATAATAATGTTGAAAATAAGAAATAACACTCTGTCTTTTAACATGGGAAGACAATACAAATAATTGGGGAATTTCCTAATGAGTCTGTTATTAAAACAGTATCTAGAGGAAACTTGAGTATTCAGCCAACTGAAATGTGTCCTTTTATTTTTTTTTCTGGTTTGAGCATAATGCTTGACATCAATGCCATAAGTATTTTCAGGGCTACCTGGGAATAAGGGGGAGTGGAGGCAGGAGGTTTTTGAAAAGTCACTTCTGATTTTGCTCATTTGAAAGCTAAGTATTTCAAAAGCGATGAGGGCCAAATTCTCAAGTGCTGATAGTCCCCAGTTGGATCCAGATTTTCAGAAAGATTGCATTCTAATTTACACTTCTCAGTAGAGCATTTTTCCACGAGTGCTCAGCAGCCAACAATTCTTTCTGGCCAGGAAGCCATTGAGAAAGCTGACTTTTTTCTTTTCTTTTTTTTTTCCTTAGTGCCTAAAAAGGGAGTGGGGAGCTCTTTTGTGAATCAGGTTCTTCGTATAAGTTATGCTTGGTGAGCCTGGCACTGAGAAAAGAAGTGAAACCTCTAGAAGTAATGTGTGCTAGAAAGACCCAGTGTACTGCTGGGCAGAGACAGCTCTGAGAAAGCTGTCTTGGAGACTGGAGGCAATGGAGAAACACCCACAAGTCCTCCTTGAGCTTTGCAGTGTACGAGGGAACAAGTACTTCCACAAATACCAGAATTATTTTGGAAGCCTAGTTTCCAATGGTGTTAGCATTTCATCACTGACTGACATTTTAAATGAATTTTACTATTGCTGTAATGTGAATTACACCCTTATCAGACACTGGAGAATCCATAGGGGAGAGCCTTGGCTGTGGAGTGGATTCCCTTCTGTGTATTGAAGTATAATCTCTGACTGGCACTTTCCTTCACATACATCCAGTCTCTTTTCTGGGTGGATTCTTCCCATGTCAAGCAAGTACCGAATGTAGGTTGCAGCCTTTCCGTCAGTAGGAAAACTCTTTAGCTTTCTATTTCAACAAAAACATACAAACTTGATTCTCTCTGGAACCTCTGCCTTTCTGCCAGGTTTAGCTACAATTGGTCAATGACTTCAAAGTTATTAGATGACCAAGAGCACACACATGCTACAGTTATACAAGCTCTGCTTCCTTATGGAGCCAGGCTAAAAACACCCACTACTAAACTCTAAATGACTGCAGCCCACTGTGCCTATGTGCGAGCTGGGGATGCTGTAACAAAGGACTGAGTGGAAAGAGAAATAAATTATTCCATATCTCCTGTTCCATGTAGCTATCAATTACACGTCTCACTCTGTCCCTAGCCATAGGTATTCCCTGTCAGACATGACTGCTCCAGAGCCCCTTTGGCATGGAGCTTGCCGGAGCAGGGGAGAGATCAGGGAAACTGGAAGCATTCCTGGCCAGTCTGCCAGTGTGAAGGATTGGCAGCACTTCTTGCAGTTTCCTTTCCCATGAGCAACTAGCAGCAATCAAATACAATCTAGCCCTCATTATTTGCTGTTAGTTTCTTTGATTGTGATTTGGAAATACGTTGCTAAGGAAAGCAAAAACCATGGTTAACTGATTGATAGAAAATAAGAGTCATAGAAAACATCTGGAGAGCCAGATGAGTACAAGCCATTGTTTAGTTTAATACCCTTATAATATTTGCTGCAAACAGCCAAGCTGAAGGGTGGATTCTTCATCATTTTTTTTTATGTGCTCATTCCAGAACATTACTGAATGGGCTTTGACAGCGATGTTTGATCTCTGCCCTTTTGCCCAGACATTACCATGTCTTTGCTTCATGAGACAGTGTAAGGCCAGATTATCAGAGCATAATATCAAAATGTAAGAACGGTCATACTGGATCATAGCAACATCCCTCTAGACTCTTGCCTCTGATGGTGACTAACAGCAGATGTTTAGGGAAACATACAAAGCCAAAAAATGCAGCCATTGTTCTCCAGTACACCCTCCTAGCTTCTAGTGATTAGCAGCTACAGAACAAGCTGAGACAGAGGTGGCATCTTTGTATTTAATAAGTCTGGATGGATTTTTTTCTTCTTGGATTCTCCCTCTTAGCCTTTGAAGGTAGAAATAATGAAGAGCTTATGTTCCATCTAGGAAAAAATGCTGAAATCCTGCAGCTGGAAACTTTTGGAGTCACCCTAGGAAGTGGGCTCTGTTAAGCTGCTGGAGCATGTCTAAGTTAAAGAAAAAAATACTCAGCCTTTAATTTGAACTTTTGTTTTTCTCTCTTCAGCTAGCCATAAAGATTTTGAACAGAAAAAAGCAGGGTCAGAAATGGGGTAGAATGGAGTGCTGCTGCCCAGAGCCTTCCTTCAGGCGGGCAAGAGAGGAGACCAGCATATTACCTTGCTGACCATACAACCCACCAGCTGCAAGTCTGGGAGCCAGCACCCTGGCTGAAATGTGCTCCTCAGACAACTCAAAGCAGGGTGGTCTCTGAGTACATGTAGAAATGTGGTTGACAGAAATGTGGTTAATGGCCAACTTTCTTCAAGTCCTTCCAGGTCCACTCCTATGCTGATTATAGTTACTTGACAACTGTGCTTTACACCTACGTCAGTGTATTGAGGATTTGTTAAGGAACCCTCTACGGGCCCAGGATGACAGATAAGTGTTAGCATATTTCCAATTTTACAGATATTGAAATGAGACAAAGAGTTGAAATCACTTGCTTAAAGTCAACAGGGTGAATTGGGAACTAAACCAGGTGCAGAAACCACACATCTATAATTCTCTGTTTTCAATGGCTAGACAGTACTTCCTTTCACCTAATTCAATGTTAAATCTAGAGGCATAATCCAGAGATATATATACCAAGGGGGCTGTTTCCTTACAGAACTATATTCAGTATTTATAGTATGGGCTAATGATAGTGATCATTCACAGAACTACATTGTTTTGACTACAGAAGTGCTATTTTAACTAACAAGAATCATTGCATTTAGAAAAAAATGGGCTGGCATTTAGAAAAATATCACGTTTTGTTTTCCATATTTACACATCGGTTCTGAATTCATTAAGATACAAAGCTGTTTGTAGTGTCAATACATTTTTGCATTCATTCAATCAAACTTTACTGTGAGTTTTGATCAGCCATGTTGTCTCAAGAGAGGAGAGGAGAGGACTCCTGAGGAAGTTCTCTGGGCAAAGGATGTTCTTTGTTTGTGAGGGTATTCGCTGTAGCCTTTTTTAATTCTGCATGGGCCATTCCCTACCCTTTTTCACATCACATTCATTTCTACCTTTCCTGGTTTGAGGTAAAATAGGGTAAATTTTCTAGTTTGTAACTTCACTTTTCAGCTAGGCCTCTTCTGTCTGACTAAACTTTGAAATTAACTGCACATTGTTCAGACACTGTTCACTTCCAGACTGATAAGACCAGGGAATGGTATGCAAGAAGCTCTTATTTTCATTATTCACTATGGTGATCAAGGTCAGAA
>VZTY01026086.1:2463-12496 GCA_013400935.1 Turnix velox | reverse complement strand
AAAGGGGAGGGGGGCGGGGGGGAGAAATGTGTGAGACACATGTCTCCAAATATAACCAAAGTGCTTTCCCTTCTGGTTAAAAAGTTGCATGCAAATGTTTTTATTTTAATGCTCCCTGCCACCTGCACTTTGCAGGGAAACTTTTCTTGGCGTTAGTGATGGAGCACCAATAGTACTTATTAATGAATTAATTATTATTATGGCTGCTGAATTGACTTAAAGTGCTTTGGAGGCCAAACTAATCCATGTTAATCAGTTACAATTAATTGTTTCAGCTGCTGTTTTAAATACAGTTTCAAAGACAGGGATGAGGTGCTGTGCCTGAAGTGGGGGGGATGCTCAGCACCCCCTCCTCCCTAGTCCCCAGTACCGAGCTGTACTTTTGGGTGGCGGTGACTTTGTCCCATTGCCCACAGGTGCGAGGGGCAAGTTGAGTGACAACCTCCTCTTTCCTCTGCCGAAAGCTGCGAAGATTAAGGGACTCCCGAGCTGAGGAGAGTGGAATTCCGGAGGGAGTTCTCCCTCTGGAGTTAGCATTGTGGAGAAGGCGGCGGGCGTGGGCTTCGGCTGTTGCCGGCTTTGGGGAGGCTTTTGTTTTGTCGACGGAGACAAGGCGACATCGGGAACCGGCAGCGGGGACCTGAGGCAGCTCCGCGGGGCACTGAGCCCTCCCCAAGGGGTGCGGGGAGAGAGAATGGAAGGGGGGAGAAAAGAAGAAATTAAAATCCCCCACCCCCCGCCCCGTCCCCCGAAGGCACAAGCGGCAGCTGGACCGGGCTCTGTGCGTGCTGTGGAGGACAGAGGGCAGGAAAAGGCAGACAAGCAGCCGAGAAATCAAGGGGATGGTCATCTCCTGCCCTACCCTCACCTGGGGGCAGGAGGGCAGACTGAGCAGTGCAAGAGCCGGGGAAGGGCAAGGCCTGGCAGAGTAGTTGGGCAAAGCCTTGGGAAGCGGTGAGGGGGCAAAGGGACGAAACTGAGGAGGATGTAGGGAGCGTAAGGACATCTGTTTGGCCAGCAGGTAGCAGAGTGGTCCCTTTGTGACAGACGGGAAGGCTGTGGGGACCACCATCTCCTCCCTCGGGGTTGGAAGGCGACGGCAGTGCGGGACCTGGCTCAGCTGGGCCCAGCAATGGCTGGATCTGGCCTGCGGGGCCAGGGGCCGAGCACCCCTTGCGGGGGGAGGGGGATGGCGGCGGGGGGCGGGCTGAAAGCCCAGCCGCTCCTTTTCTGTTACAGAAAGGGGTTTTCCACAATAACGACGCCCTCTCCTTCCCAAAGTTAGGTAAAGGCGGGAGAGCGGAGGGTTTTCCCAGGAGAAGATGGTGGTCCTCCCCCGAGTGAGACGCAAAGGCGAACGGGGCACCCATGCCCATGGCTCCCGGGACTCCTGTCACCCCGGGTGGGAAAGAGAGAAGTGTGACAATCTGCCCAGTTCGGGGGGGTGAGCACCAGGTGTCACGAAGAATTGCTTGTCGTTAGAGACTTAGACTTGGCAAAAGTAAAACTCTCCCCACACTCCAGCCTTCAATGCTATTTTTTGTTGATTTTTTTTCCTCTTTTATGTCAGTTTGCAAAAAGGCGATTGGGAAACTAGGCTCCATCCCATCCTCTCTGGAATTAGGTTGCCGTATTTTTTTTTTCAGTTTTAGTTTTTTGCTTCTCTTACTCTGTCTCTTTGTCAAAGACTGACTCCTTTTTCTTTCTTTTTTTAAAAAAAATTTTTCTGCCTTAGTCCCATTGACTCTCTTCAAGAAAAAAACCAAACAACCTTCCCCTCTATGCATGCAAACAGACCTTTCTTGGAGAATGGTGAAACAAGCAAACAAAAACTTCCATCTCTGCAAGACAAGATAAGTGCATAACATTATCCCCCCCTCCCATCCCATATCGAATGCAGTTGTAATTCAATGAAAATCGAGGGAAGAGATGCATTTTTCCACGTGGGAACGGAACAAATAAGGTGGCAGCGGGCGGCCGGGTAGGTAGGACACCTCGTTCCTGCTCGTCATGCGTGGGATCGTTTTTTCCAGCTGGGGCGGATGGTGATGTTCTCGCAGGGGTGCAGGGAAAAAAAATCCTCTACTCTTGCCTATTGCAAAAGCAGGCTGCTTTTGATGAAACAAACGTATTAAACAAACTTTCCCACTATTTTTATTTGCTTCCCTAGTCTGGGGGGATTTAGGTGGTCCACACAAAAAAAAAAAAAAAAGGAAAAAGAAAGGGAAAATAAAAAGGAAGGTCTTGCGTTTGTGGCGGCACTTTGTGGTGGGGGCAGCTCACCCGCATTAGATTATTGCCGGGGATTTATTTGCATGCAGCTGCAAACCCACAGCCCGGCTGCTGACCGCGCCGCATAAAGGCCTGCCGGGGCCGGCCCCTGCCCGGCCGCCGTGGCTCCCAGCGGGGGGGGAGGAGAGGGAGGATTTGGGGGTGGGTTTGCTCTCAACGCAGCCCAGGGAAGGGGGGACATATCACAGAGCCAGGTCACAAGCGCAGGCAGAGGATGTAGGTCGGAGGAGGGACCAGGATAGGCCTCTGCCGGCAGCCCCCCTCCCTCCTACCAGGCTGGTGTCCTACCCCCCGCAAAGGCAGCTCCCGCTGGCCTTTGCTCTGAGAAAAGCTTCCCCTAACGCCTGTGTCCCGGGGAAAAAGGGACCGGTGATGGATCCTCGGTATTTCTTAGAGCTATTTTCAGTCCTTTGAAATTTGCACTGATGTTTACGCTCATTTATTTGTATTTTTCCACCACCCTCTCTTTCAGCCCCTCTTTTGGCAACCTTTGAGTAGGGAGCTCTTCACCTGCGGAGCAAGGACTTCAGGTTCAAAGCACCTCCTTCACCACCCCTTATATCCCACCTACGTGAACACCCACACCCTTCCACGTCTAGTGGATGGGTTTGGCTGGATCTGGGATGGGTGCATCCGTCTTCTATAAGGCCTCTGTTGACCTCCAGGGTTGTGCCACCAGGTCTCCCGTGTGTTATCCCGGAGGCGAAGGCGCGGGGGCCTGCCGAGGCTTCAACTTGCTCCCCTCCGAGCTCAGTGGTAACAAAAGCTGTCCCTGCAGCGGGGTCGGCTCGGTGGTAGAGCTGGCTCTGTGGCGAGCCCCAGGGCAACCCACCCACGTGGGAAAGGACAGGGTCACACCAACCCTCCGCAAACTGTAGTGGGGAGGGGGAATCCTATCTGTCCCTTCTGCCCCAACGGCCAGCAGGGGCTGTAGGAGAGGGGGGAGACAAAGCTGGATGCGAAGAGCTTCATATATTTTTGGCAGAGGAGAGGTTTCCACTCCACGCAAGCTTCTTCGGCCGGGCACGAGCTGTAGGGGGGCTCCTCTGGGCTTTTCTGGCCTATGAAGAGAGTGGGCAGGGAAGGAAGTGCCAGATGGGCACCTCCATGGGGAAAACTGCCCCACGAGGGAAAAGCCGGAAGGACAATAGAGATTCCCCCCTCCATGCCACACAGAAACAAGCTCTCCCACCGCTCCACCTCCTTCGTATTCCCACGGCGGTGTGTGGGACTGTTCCATTTCCCCTGGGCCAGCCCAGGCCGTGGAGAGGGAGTGAATTCCTTCTGCCTGCTGGACTGGGTGGAGGGCAAGAGGGGAAGCCCATCCGTGGCCACCCGTCCGGGAAGTGCCGGCTAACGTGGAGCCCCCTTCGCCGGGCCCGGCCTGGCAGCGGGAGCGGGAGCAATAGGACCGGGCTAAGGAGAGACAGGAGCATTCAGTCCCCTTCTCCTGAGCACGGGTGTGGGGGGCGGCGGGGCTTGTTCTTCAACCCCTTTCCCCATGGAAACTGGGGGCGCTTGAGCAGGGTGGGCTGCAGTTGTTGCTGGGGAGTGGGTCAGTGACACGAGTGGGCAGGAGAAGCGGAGGGAAAGGCAGGAGTGAGATGAAACCATCCGCAGGCTCCGTGCGCGGGGCGGGGGAGGGGGTTTGCATTGTCATCTTTGTTTTGGTTGTGTTGTTTTGTTTTGCAGGGGGTTTGGGACAATGGCCGGAGCGGATTATTCATTCCCATACCAATACTTCCCTGTATGGACTTCAGGATGCAGTTGGAGACTCGGGAACAAAGCGGGCATCTAATGTCAAGGTAGCTGGTCCCCGTCCTTTGTTTATGCCATTGTTAATGACGGGACTCGCTCAGTCCTGGCCTCAGCCCTGCTCCGTGGCATTATCAGCGACTTGAGAGAACAGGCAGGACAATTCAAAACCCAAACCAGAATCCCAAAGAACAGAAGCATCCAGCCCAAGCTCGGTTCTTCAGATAAAACACACTTCTTTTGGGCTACTGAAAATTATGTTGTCATCTCTCCTGATATTAACAGAAACACGCACGAACCTTTCGTAGGATTAAACACGCATGTATCCATAATTAACACCTAGGGGAGACACTGTAACCCCGTTCTTCAATCCAAAATCAAAAGGGAAACAGCATTATTTTCAAAAACCCACTAGTAGAACATGAGAACGGAACTCTTACCATGCTATAAAAAAAAAAAAATTAAAATCTAACAAAATAATTATTTTAATTACACTAATCTGAACATGGCAGAAACCTGAGCATTTATTGACTCATTTTCTTCTTCTTGAGGTAGCGGATGGTATTTAAAGTTCAACATTTCACACACCTCCTTGTTTAGTTTAATTTGCTCGACAATTGAGGCGATTTTTGCAAACTGAGTTAAGAATTTTGGTACACATTTGAGTACGGATCTGCATAAAATAGAGAAGGTAGCAGAACTGAGGAGAGGATATTTTGGTATTTTTGGAAGACAAGCGAGTGTGTGCTAGCATGTGTGTGTGTGAGAGAGAGAGACAAATGGAGAGCCTCGTGTCTTAGATTTGTGGCTTTAGTGTGGACTCTGGAGCACACATCTATAAGATTTCTCTGAGAAGCGTCCCACTCAGGTAGATGGGGCCCTGTTTTCAATGAGAGCTCCAGAAGAGGAAAAAAAATGTGCGTTACTCCAGTACAATCCCTCACCATTTCGCCCCCTCTTTCAGAAAGATTAGTTCTAGCTCTTCTGTCCCTCAGCTCATTTTATGTCAGGGAAGGGATATAATAATGATCAATGCCCAGTACCTCTCATTCCTTTTGTACTTGGTAAATATGACCAACACCTCAAACTTGGAGGCGAAGTGGAAGCATGAACCCAAGCTTAGCTTCAGAGGGTGTCCCCATCCTCTGGGTCTCACCAGCATTCACAAAAGAGGGGAAAAAATCTCAACAACCAACCCAACCTACTGAGAAGACCCTCCAGTCCCCACCTCCCTTGAAGCCACACACTTGCTTTTTGTATTTTAACTGCTTGCTCAGTGAAGTGGTCCACATATGCCAGGTCTACCTGGGTTTATATGACCAGATCAGGGTGTACATTATTGCTCCAGTTGGAAATGGAGCCTGGAGTTGTTGAGCAAACAGTTCCCGCTCTACTGCAGCAGAAACTGAATGCTGTGCAGTCAGCTTCATGGAGCACTGGCAGGGAAGTAGCACCAAGCATTTCCAAAACTATTAACAAAAAGGTTACTATATTTAAAGCGTTTATACAGCCCACACTGCCTCAAGTTGTTGAAATTTTGGTTTGATGCACATAAATATAGCAGCCACTTGGTTCCCCATTATCCAGTCCCTGCTTTTTTGAAATCAGTTAATTTCAATTTGAAAGGGTGGCTCTGGACACAAGACAGTCAACAGCCCTTTGGTTTTCTCCACTCATTGTGGACCTCAGGAAGAAACAGCTTCTGTCTTTGTCATTTCACACACGCATCTCAGTGCCTTGACATTGTGCTTAAGAGCAGGCCTACTCCCAGTGGGAGAAACAGTCTCCAACTGGTTTCCCCTTTCTAGTCCATTTCTCCCACTTCTTGTCTTAGGATCCTTCCAAGGAAGCAATCGTTCTGCTAGGATCCTGTGCCTGGACTTGGAAGGGCACAATGCAGACATATCATCTGAAAGCACCATCCTAGCAAGTAGAAACTCTCCTCTGTATGAAGTGCCTCACAGGAAAGGCAGCAAGGAGACACTTGGAGTGACCAGACATCTGGCACAAAGGAGCAGCACTCCACACTACTGTGAGGGGAAGTTTGGTCTCCAACCAACTCTCTGTACTGGTGCCAAATTGGTTCAAACCATCCCCACACTCAAATAAAGGTATACTCCCCTCCAGTGAGCTTCTCTTACTAAACCTTCCATTTGCCTTAAAGGTATGGAACTGATGTGATGCTGCCTTTTCACCCCACTGATGTGTGCAGTCACTAGGAATAATTCTGAAAAGTTCTGTTTAGCTCTTATGCCCCCTTGTCGATGAAGAAATGCAAGCTATCAGAAGCAAGCCTATGTTTGAAGGTACAGTTTTCAATATATAAGTGGGAAACATATGTACTGGCACAATTCAACCACTCTGTAAGGGCTGTACTGAGTTTTTGGCTTTTAATCCCACCTCTGTTAGAGGGAGTGAGATGCAAAATGGAAGGGAGTGTGATTATTTATGCTGTAGCCGAGTGATCCTCATCCCATAAGCACTGAGGAGAGAAACAGAACACTCAGCTAAGTTTTGGGTGAGCCTGAGTTTCAGGGAGACCCTGGTCTTCACAGTCCTCACAGATTCTCACTTCACTGCCTTTCTTCCCTTGGTATTTGTTATTTGGGAATCTTTTTTTTTTTTAAATTTCAGTCTGGTGTTCTATGTTATGAAGTGAGTAAAATCTAAATCCTGCTGTGTGACCAAGCTCCCTTCATTGCAAATTCACGTTTGGAAAATGCCAGCCTTCATCCGCCATCCCCCTTTAAACCATCCTCCCTCTTTCAGTGGAGAAGAGAAAACCTTAACACCAAGAAAGAGAGAAGGAGGGATGGGAGGGGACCCCCTGGTTCCTCAGTGACCTGCACAGCTCAGACAGACCTCCAAGTTACTCACCTCTCCTGAAAAAGAATCGTTGGAAAATACATACATATATATGTATAAAAAAATTTTAACAGCTGAATTTTTAATGTAGCATGAGGTTTGTACAACTCAGGCTCAGTTTCAACACTTTCGAGGGGCCAAAAGAAAAGAAAAGTTAAAAAAAAAAAAGAGGCAGACGGGAGAAGAAAAAAGTTTGGATTTAACCCTTTGTTATTAAAAGGAGCACCACAACTAACCTCCCAGCCCTTAGTACAAGCAACCAGAATCTCCTGAAGCCGGTGGCCGGTCCCGGAGGCTGCCGGCCCTTCCTGCACACAATGGCGGGCAAGCAGAGGCAGCTCCGGTCCCAGCCACCCGCACCCTGCGCGGCTGCTGTGCCCCGAGGGCTCCCGCATGTTCCCTGAGGAGAGAGGCTCGCATCCCTCCCAGCGCTGCGGGGGATGTCAGCCCTGCCTGCAGGCTTCGGGGCTGGCAGGAGGGTTTTTTGGGACTGCTAAAGGCAGATACACACACAGAGAGAGATATATATATCATACACACACATCTTTATATATAGATTTATATGTAGGTGTCTAGTCTATGTTTAAAATGATCCTATCTATACACACAGTCCTCCTCTGATGAGGTCATTCTCCCATATATACAAGATTGGGAGCCTGATGCCAAAATCCAGCGCCAAGATCTTATCTCCACCGATCTAAGAACAACAGAAAGTAAATGCTGGCAAAAGGGAGGAAATAAATTTCGGATAGAAACATTCAACAGGGTGTCCCCAAAAGCTTCTCTCCTGGCCTCCCCAGCCCAAGCAACCAAGTACTTCATGCCACTGAGACCCATTTCGGCGCTACAGACTCCTGCCTCAGGGCTAGGTCAGGCTTCGCCTAGGACAGTGGGGCTGCACCTTGACATTTTTAATCCCCCCTTTCACTTTTCTGAGCATTCTTGCTTCTCCAGCATTCTGGCTGATGGCAGCTTATTTATTTTTCTCCCCCCTCTCTGTGGCCCCAAATGTCTTAATGTTTTTTGATTTCAGGAAACTCAAAACGGAAGGGGGGATGCTACTTGAAAGTGTGATTCGGAAAAAAAAAATAAGGCTTCGCTTTACAGCCATCAGTAGCACCAGGAGACAGCTCCATTAAAAAAAGTAGTTTTCCACTGCTCTTGAAAAGCCGTTATTTTTTACATCGCTTTTAGGAAGATAGATTAACAAAACATCACATTTCAAGCCACTCTGATCTGTAATTAAATGGAGGAGCCGGTTTGTATTCTCCTATGGCTTTTACAGAAGTTGCAGTGATCCAAAGTCAGGTTGCTGTGTCAGAGTGGCATTTTTATTAATGAGAATACAAAAAGCTTGCATATTCTTAGCCCGGCTTGAATTTAGTTGCTAAGCAACCGCTGTATGGTAATTCATCCGCGAAATTTAAATCTTGGAGAAAGGATCCTGCGTTTTTGCTGAATGGTCGCCACGAGGAAAACAACTTGTGGGACCCGCAGCAGCTGCCGCCGCCGCTATGCCCGCACAGTCCTCCCGCCTCCCCGGCTCCCATGGGCCACTCGCAGTCTCGGGCCGGCCCGTCGCCTGCCGCCACCACCGGCCCGGCCCCCCCACCGGGGCAGCTTGGCCTCCCGGGCCACCCCGACGGGGAGGGAACGCGTCCCGGCACCACCGGCCGCCCCGTCGACACTGCCCCGGACCGGCCTGTACACGCGTGGCGAAACGCTGAGTCCCATCACTTTCCCTTGCCCAAGCCTCTCTGCAGTCGCCCCCGGGGAGTGAGAAGGGGGACGGGACCTCGGCACGGCACCGACAGCGCGATCCCCGACGGCACGGTCCCGTGGGGGCTCCCGAGTCCCCGGCTACTCCTTTGGAGTCGGGAAGGATGGGACCGTCCCCCAGCTCGGCCTTCACCCCTCCTCTTTTTTTTTTGTCTGGCCAAAGAGCCTCTCTGATCAAAAAAAAAGCACCCCACTGCTGTGTCATTGACACGACAGGGTCTCTGGCTGCTCCCCCCTCTCTCTCCGCCGCCCATTGAAGGCTACCCCCGCTCTATTATTCAAAACTGCAACTGAAAATACCGCTGGGGAAACTACCTCCCTGCATCTCTTCCTCCGCTCTCTCTCTCTCTCCCATCCATCCATCCATCCATCCATCCATCCATCCATCCATCCATCCATCCATCCATCCATCCATCCATCCATCCATCCATCCATCTTTCCATGCATCCGCCTCACCACAGGCCACCGAATACCGCTCGCCATCCCTGCTTCTCTTAGCCAGATCGGTCCCTGTCCCCGAGCGCACGCTTGGTGCCTGCCTGCGAGGCCGGGGACTTGTTGCTTCCCTTTTAGAGTTTGATTAATTACCCTGGAACTTAAGCAAACTAAAGTACACGCGGCGAAGAAGCTCACGCCTACAGCTCAGTTCAGCAGCCTGCCAGTGTCACGGGTGATCTGTACCCTCTGGTGCAAATGGCAACAAGCATCTCTGCGACTCCAAAAGGGCATCCCTCCATAAATATATATATAGAAGTATCGCTTTGGCTGTAGCTTGAAGATGTTGAGCATTTATTACAAAAATAAACGAATAAATACAACAATATATTGCTGCTTTCAACAGGATAAATATTTTACAAATATATAATTTAAAAAAACAACCAGGTTCAATTGTTAAAATTATTTAAAATATTACAATTATTGATAAAATTATCAATAGTATATACTGCATTTCATGTAAGAACCCATTATTCTCTAAACGCNNCTAGCTTTTAAGTCATGTAAGAACCCATTATTCTCTAAACGCTGCATTTCAAACCACTCATATAAAAGAAGTTATGACCATTGTAATGTGCAAACACGAATCACTACATTAAAGCATAAGGATTCTGTTAAAGATCTGATAGGATCCGCTGTGGGGTTTTCAAACCAAGGTAGAGCTTTTTGCTAAATTCCGGATTAACAGCAGTGAGGTGATTATTTTAAACACACCTGAAAATGATTTATCGTCTATAGACTCGACGGGAGGGGGGAGGAAGGATGTGATGTGAGTGAGAAAACTGGGGTGTAGCAGAGGACCGCAAGATATGAAAATATAAACTATAAATAGTCACATCTCGGGATT
>VZTY01026085.1:33601-46952 GCA_013400935.1 Turnix velox | reverse complement strand
TCCTGATCCAAAGATGTCCAATTTCTGCAGTCCTCAGGATCAAGGGACCATAGAAAGTGCTCCAACACAGATATTCAGGCCCTCCGGAAGATGGCCAGGGTTGCTAGGTGGTGAACAGAGTCATCATAGAATCATAGAACAATTTGGGTTGGAAGGGACCTTAAAGATCATCGAGTTCCAACCCCCCTGCCACAGGCAGGGACACCTCCCACTACATCAGGCTGCTCAGAGCCTTGTCCAGCCTGGCCTTAAACACCTCCAGACAGGGGGTATCCACAGCCTCTCTGGGCAACCTCTTCCAGTGCTTCACCTCCCTCACTGTAAAGAATTTCTTTCTTATGTCAAGTCTAAATCTCCCCCCCTCCAATTTACATCCATTGTTTCTAGTCCTCCCATCCGATATCATATTCAAAAGTCCTTCCCCTGCCTTTCTGTAGGACCCCCTCCGGTACTGATAAGTTACTATAACGTCCTGCCATCTAAGGGTGAACTTGTCTACAAGAATTAGTTTCTTCTGTTGCAATGCCTGATTTTGTTGTTTATTTTATTAGCAATTCATTTGACAAGGAGGTTTGGGACTGATTTTATCTGGCAATGTGATTCTCCTTGTATTATTTTCCACTGGCCTCTTAGATCCCCACCAATTTGTTCTTCCCTTGTGGCACCATTTGGGACAAACTGAAGAGGTGGACCTGGCAATCTTGGTTAGAAATCCATAGTCCTGTCTCCTGGACAAGGTGATAGGCACAGAATTGTCAGAGTCTGTCAGAAATTGGTTGCCCCAAGAGCTGGTTTGATCTCTCCAATACCCAATAAAATCTGTGCATTATTCTGCTTCCCCCAGATAAAAAAAAGTTTCCTCCTGGGAAGGTAAAAAACCCCTTTCAGTTGTCCATGGTGGATAGGTGGCAAACAGTGGCCAGAGAGAGCTGAGCAAAAGTGGCTTTCAAAGCATGACAAGGTGAGGACCACAAGTTGTGTGAATAAAAGTGCTCTTTCTCAGAGTCAAAGTCATCATTTCCTGCTGCTTCCCAGAAGAGATAGTGTCTGCTGTATTTATTAGGTGGGACTGTGTAGATGCAGTAGCTCAAAGGGTGTTTATTTTGAGGTCATCAGTGATTCAGTAATCTCAGGCACCTCTCAAAGATTTAACTCAGAGGTTTAGGCTAGAGGTCAGAGGCGTCATTGATATTAAGATAGAGAAAAGGAAAGGAAACAGCCTTGTTTTAGTGGCATTATCTGAACAGTAAGGAAAAATAAATTCAGGTTTTAAGATGGGTTTAAGCTGACTCTGGAGGAAATGGTCTACAAATCCAGCCAACAAGCATGTGGTTGTGAGGAGACCCTGCTTCTCTCTAAGTTGGTTTTGAGCCACCCAACCAAAAACCATGGTGGTTATGGCTTGATTAAGTAGACCTTCTCTAGAAAAGTGTCTTAAGTGGTTACAGTTTTCTTTTTGGGTGTTCAGCTGTTTGAGTTCCCAATTTTAACTTTCTTCACAATGTAAAATCTCTCAATTTGATTTTTGGACCATAATTTGCATCAAGAGAAGTGTGACCAGCAGGTCAAGAGAGATGATTTTGCCCCTCTGCTCAGCTCTGGTGAGACCACATCTGGAGTTACTGTGTCCAGTCTGGAGCCCTCAACATAAGAAGGAGATTGAGCTGTTGGAGCAGGTCCAGAGGAGGCCACCAAGATGGTCAAAGGGCTGGAGCAATTGCCTTATGAAGACAGGCTGAAGGAGTTGGGGTTGTTCAGCTTGGTGAAGAGAAGGCTCAGGGGGACCTCAGACTAGCTTCTCAGTATCTGAAGGGGGCTACAGAAAGGCAGGGGTAGGACTTTTCAATAGGTTATGTGGTGGGAGGACTAGAAATAATGGATTTAAATTGGAAGAGGGGAGATTCAGGCTGGATATAAGAAAGAAATTCTTTAGGGTGAGGATGGTGAAACACTGGAAGAGGTTGCCCAGAGAGGTTTTGGATGTCCCCTCAATCTCTGGAGGTGTTTAAGGCCAGGCTGGACAAGGCACTGAGGAGCCTGATATAGTGAGAGGTGTCCCTGCCTATGGCAGTGGAGTTGGAACTTGATGATCTTTAAAGTCCCTTCCAACCCAAATCATTCTATGATTCTATGATACTGTGAAATTTAGGCTCCAGTGCATGAGGGGTCCTTCTGATGTTATTGACTCTAAGTAATTCGTCCTCTTTATTGTTTTATAAGAAGTAAATTCCTACTGTGGGCTTTTTTACAACATTGCACTTCCATTCAAGGAATATATAGGCAGTTTTCTTTAAGACATCTAACCTTCTGCAAATGTGACTGAAATCAGATAAGAGATTCCAAATTTATGAGGGTAAGACAGACACAGACCATTAATGTCTATGTCCTGGTTTCCTCAGGAAGCCAGAACGACAAAGAAAACCTAAAAAAAAAAAAAAGAGAAAAGGCATTGGAACTAAAGTAGGGATTTGTTTATTGCCTTCTTATTATTTTATCATAAAACACACCATTTTATCCTCGTGTTTTGTTAGTGATTTGTATATGTGTGTGCCTGAGTGTATACATATTTCTGTGTATAAAAATCCAGCAGCATCCATTGTTTAAAAAAAAAATCAAAAATGAGGATTTTACTAAAAGCATTTGGAAAAAAAAAAACACCAAAAAACACTTGGCTCTCATTTTTCCTGTCAACGTTTTCCTAAGCTTTTATTTTTATTAACTAAAATGTTTAGAATCCCCAGGAAATCCTGGGATGAACCATTTCCTCTTCCAGTCATAGCCCTCAGGGGGAAAAGAAAAAAAGCTCAGATCCTTTCAAAGGTTAGAAATTTTTCAAACTCTGTTTTTTTGCAGATTTTTTAAATTAGGGGAAAAAACCATGTTGGGAAGATGCTTAACTGCAGGCTGTGGTCCCGGGAAAGACTGATCTCTTTGTAGACAAGCCTGAAGAAACCCTTAGATCTGGGCAAGGAAATCTTTTAGGCTTTTAGGATCTTAATGGGGAACCGACTGCCAAACTGAGGCATAGAAGCTTCAGTTGAAAGACCATTTTTATGATTTTAAAAAGTAAATTAAAAAAAAAACATTTGGTTCCCCTTAATTTCTGTTGTTATTTATCATGTAGCTGCTTTGAATAAAGAAGCTGTTGATGCCCTGGAGATACTATGATGATGACTACTGTTAATATTATTATTTCTTTTGTAAAAATCTCAGATCATATTTGTTTTCTCCCTTAGGTTTTACAGGAGTAAATCCAATTGAATGTCTCTTTCAGGTGGAAATCATGATTTTAAACTAATCAGAAGTTCTATCCTGCAAATACATTATGTACATTGTTAATTTTAGACTCTAACTTCTTAAAGTGAGTTCAGTTGCTTGAGGTTAAGAAGGCAAATCAACACAGGTTATTTTACCCACGCTTTGAGATGATGCTCATTCTTTGAGATGGATTAGGGGCACTGCTGTTCCAAATTAAAGAAGCTGAAAAGGTGTTGAAATGAGAGGCTGAAGAATACAGGGAGATGCCTTTTCATGAAAAATGACTCATTAATATAGTTTTTCAGAACTCTGAATTTGCAGGCAGTATGTATCACCTTATTCTAGGAAAATTGCTTTTGCTTATTTCTATTATTTCTGACAAACTGTTAAAAAGTCCTACCCCACCCTTTCTGTAGCCCCCTTCAGGTATTGAGAAGCTCCTCTGAGGTCCCCCCCTGAGCCTTCTCTTCCCCAAGCTCAACAACCCCAACTCCTTCAGCCTGTCTTCATAAGGCAGTTGCTCAAACTCTTTGATCATCATGGTGGCCTCCTCTGGACCTGCTCCAACATCTCAGTGCCCTTCTTATGTTGAGGGCTCCAGAACTGGACACATACTCCATATGGGGCCTCTGGAACATCAAGTATTTTATAATAAGGTGTTCTGCTAGTAGGAGATCTGACTCCTCTTCCAATTGGGATTGCCTGAAGATCTACCCTTGTTCCTGTAGGATGAGTCAGTAGATTCCAGGTGCAGGAAAATTTCTCAAAGTTTGGCCTTTTAGATTTTGCTGCTTTGATTCTCAACATCTTTAACTTCTCCCATGTTTTTTCCTCTGTGTGTTTTTCTACAGGTTCTGTTTGCCCTAAACCAAACTCTGCTCCAGCATGAAAGCCTCAGAGCAGGTAGTTTGCAGGCTCCATACACCACTGAAGATCTCATCAAACATTATAACTGTGGGGACTTGAATGCTGTCATATTCAACCACGACACTTCCCAGGTAGGAAAAGGTGGATTGAGCTAATGAAGCTGTTTTAAAAGCGATGCCTTGGTCACCATTTTGTCTCCTCATTTCCTTTTGATGCCTTGTATTTTCTTTCTGCATGTGCTTTCTTTGCTTGGTGATAAGATGGGGTTTCCTTGATGTTTTCTGGGCTCTGGGGGATGGACTGCCTGGAGAAATTTCCTGGGAAAGTGCCTGAAAAAAAAAACCCAACCAGTTAGTTATGGTTGTTTGTGGGACTATTGAATGCAGTTCCCTCTTTAAAAGGGGGAAAGTAATCTTTGTAATATCTGACCTTTTCTAGGAAAAGGAAGTGAAGTTTATGCAAATACCCTATAAAGTAAATAAGTTCTCAAACTTGTCATAATTCAATCATTTTGTATGTGTCTCAGGCAGCCCTTCTGTCTCTGTTTATCTTAGTTAAAAACTCAATAAAGCAAAAATCTTCTTTCCAGACCAGTTTGGTAGTTTGTGGAAAACTCTGAGATTCTTATTTAATGACATGGGTTCCTCTTTCTCCTTTCCCATTCGTTGTGTGGAAGCTTGAATTTTGGATGTCATCTCCTACTTCTTCTTTTTTTTTGATAAATGCTCCCAGGTTCCTGTTACTTACTCTTGGAATGGACCTATATAAATTCTGTGGACATGGTATTATATGATTTAGTGGTAGCTTTTGTCAGTGTTGGTTTGATGGCTGGAATTGATGTTCTTAAAGATCTCTTCCAACCCAGATAATGCTCTGATAGGGCATCTGCTTTGCCATTCTAAGTCTACTCAATCATTGACAGCATTTTGATAGCAGCAAATACAAATCAAGAGGAACTGTGACTTCAAGAGAGATCTGAGACAGGGTCAACTGGGTCTGTTGACTGAGGCAGAAGTCTCTGAGACATCTTATCTTGACACCACAATCTTGATTTCCACAGGGCTCTCTGGGTCACTGGTTTCTCAGGGGAAAAGCTGGGAAAACAAGGACAGGCACAGCCTGGCTGGAAGGTCACAGTCTCCCAGTCATACTCCATGTCATGAGTGTTTCTCTAGATGCATTGAGGGCCCCTCTGAGAAGTTTCAGGTAGAAATGTAAAAAAAAAAAAACAGTCAGAGGAAGCTGGAGCTGATCTTCCATGTCTCCTATTTGTAGAACTAACCTGTTCCTTGAGGAGATCAGAAAGACATCAACTTGGGCAATCCTCTAGTGGGAGGTGTCCCTGCCTATGGCAGGGGGGTTGGAACTCGATGATATTTAAGGTCTCTTCCAACCCAAACTATTCTATGATTCTATGATTCTATGAATCAGAGATCTTTTAATTTTGGACAAATTCTAGTCATATCTTCTCTTTTGCCATTTCTAGTTATCATTTTTCAAACAGCAGAAAGAGTGGTTGATGGTAATGAATGGGATAAAAGCCTTGTGTTGTCCTAGAAAGGGAAGCATTTCTTTTGTATGATTAAATAGGACAAAATGGGGTGGCTAATGCATGGCAGGACTGAAACAGAAGTCTAGCTAGTTCCAAACCTACCAGAGCTCTTAATTCTGGACAACCCTGCACTGGAAAGTAAAGGGAGAAAGCAACTTGGGTTTCCAAAGATGAGATGTGTGAGTTGAAAAAGTCAGAGAGCTCATGATTTTAGAGGATCCTGAAGAAGACAGTGGTTCTCACTCCTCCTGCAGTATCTAGGAACAGCACACAAGAGAAAACCATCATGATTTTTCAGAAATAAGTCTTTTACAGAGGGAAGTCTTTGCCAGGGATGCAAAAAAAAGGACTACTGGGAGACAAGCTCATCAAGACAGTCCTGGAATCTGAATGTACTTTGTTGTCTTTTAGTCTCTGCCAGTGTTATCTCTCCAGCAACAAAATCTTTGTCCCCAAGACAAGTTGTGGCCATTCACAGTGGTGACACTGACTTATCCATGACTTGTTGACACAGTGTCCTGTAGCAGACTTCTGGGTTAGGATTGAGAGAGACAGATTGCTGCAAAAACCTCTTTATCCCTGCAAATTCTTGGATCAAATGTGAGTTTAAAAACAATTCTAAAGAGGAAAGAAAAAAAGTCAGCAGCCAATCAGAGTCCAAGCACTGGTGTTAGTCATAGTCCCAGAGTGCACACAGTTGATGGAGATTATAACACTTACAGGGCAGGGAAAATCAAAATCCCTGTATGTATACTGCTCCCTGCTGAACTCTAAATGTTGTGGAGTATTTTTCTCTCACAGTTGTTGCTTTTTATTTAGGCAAAGAGGTTTTTTTTTTTTTTTTTGTCTGGTAATGTTTTTGCAAACCAGCTTTATACCATTTAATTGCGAGCAGAACAAAATAGAAACCTGAAATAAACTCCTTATTCAGGTGGATTTTTGCCAGTTGTGGTGATTCCAAAGTTTATTCTCTGTGTTTTCCCAGGGATGATAGACTTACTCTTTACCATTTCATTACCAGATTAGATTAGCCTGCCTTAAGTATTCCATAGGAAGCATCCCCCATGGGATCTTTCTGTTGAGACATTACTGTAGGCATGGGAGATTTGTCATGTGCTGAGTGCATTGCAAGTCTGAGGAGATGACAACAATGACAACAGTTGGCCTGTAAGTACAGAAAAACTATAAATATTCAAACTGGTACATCCTTAAGGTCACTTACATAGCTACTATGCTTCTACATAGAATAGTTGAGTTGTTGGAGCAGGTCCAGAGGAGGCCACGAAGATGGTCAAAGGGCTGGAACAACTGCCTTATGAAGACAGGCTGAAGGAATTGGGGTTGTTCAGCCTGGAGAAGAGAACACTCAGTGGGGACCTCAGAGTAGCTTATCAGTACCTGAGGGGGTCCTACAGAAAGGCAGGGGTAGGACATTTATATAAGATATGTGATGGGAGGACCAGAAATAATGGATATAAATTGGAGTGGGATAGATTCAAGCTGGATACAATAAATAAATTGTTTACAGTGAGGGTGGTGAAACAGTAGAAGAGGTTGCCCAGAGAGGTTGTGGATGCCCCCTCAATCCCTGGAGGTGTTTAAGGCCAGGCTGGACCAGGCACTGAGCAACCTGGTCTAGTGGGAGGTGTCTCTACCCATGGCAGGGGAGATGGAACTAGGATGATCCCACCCATTTTCCTGTCCATGAGTCATCAGCATTGGTGACAGTATAGGGCTAAACAAATCCTTCTCAGTTTCAGGGCCTTTTTTGTTATTATTTTAATTAAGAACATTGAAAGGGGGAAACACCTCTGCTTTCCTGTGGTTATATTGCATTCTTCATTCCTTTCTCTCTCTCTTAAATTTTGTTTCCAAGCACCGTTTTTCCAAACATATAAATCCTTGCTTAAACTTAATAAAATTTTAAGGGGTTGAGTTTGTTCAGTTAGAGCATGACCCAAAAGTGGAGTAGGAAATATCTCTCTTTCTTCTCCAGCCTTTTGCAAGCACTTGACTCTCTTGTGACTTCTGCAGTGAAGAGGCTCACGTTGGAGGTTCTGGGCAGAGAGTCAAAATGATAGTGAAGAGAAAGTATTCCAAGTTAAAGATAGGATTGGCATGTTTCCTGCTTTCCCCCCCCTGAGATTTTACCCTCAAATAAGTCATGGTTTCTTTTTCTGCTTTTGGAAAAAAACCCTACATTATGAGTTGAGAGGCATCAGATTAGATCAGCAGCTTTGACTTCTGTAGTCTCTCTGACACTTTCACAAGGGAATTGGGGTCAGGATGACCAGATACATTAAAATGCAAGGAGCTTGTCAGTGCAAAATCAGAAAATTATCTGCTTCCAGAGAATAATTTTTCTTTGACAGAATCACAGAATATCAGAGATTGGAAGGGACCTCAATATCCTTCAGTCCAATCCTCCTGCCAGAGCAGGAACACCCAGATCAGGTCACACCTAGATCAGGCTGCCTAATAACCTGAAGCCTTGGTGAGGAAAAAGAACAATCCATCTTATATCTTGTTCCCTAAATGTGATGTAAAAGCCTTTATTAATTTTTTTTTTTAAATTGTTACATCTAGCGTTTCAAATTCAGGGAGATCTTGCACCATTTATTTTCTGTGGTTCTGAGATGTGCATTGTTTTGAGGAAAATTCTGTAAAGCTGATTCATCTTCGCCAACTTGGAATTAGCTGATGTGTTGCCTTGCATCATTTGATGTGCACTTGATTAAGAGGGAAATTGAAAAGCTGAGGCTAAGATTTTTCTCCCAAATACATTAACTGTGAGCTCAAGCCACTGTTTCTACTCCTCAGCCCTCAGCCTGGTTGACGAAGATGATTTCTCCTCTTGTGTTTCTGATCTGATGTCTCAGAGATATTTAGCTGCACTGCTTTACTCTACAGACTCTTCTTTAGGCCAGGCCTTTCTGGCTGTGCACTTGCTGTCTGTCCCAGGGTTAGCAATACAGTTCTAGAGTCATACCTGCCATTTTTGAAGTATCATAGAATAGACTGGGTTGGAAGGGACCTTAAAGATCATCAAGTTCCAACCCCCCTGCCATAGACAGGGACACCTCCCACTACATCAGGCTGCTCAGTGCCTTGTCCAGCCTGGCCTTAAACAGCTCCAGGGATTGAGGGGGCATCCACAACCTCTCTGGGCAACCTCTTCCATTGTTTCACTACCCTCACACTAAAAATTTCTTTCTTATACCTAGCTTGAATCTCCCCTCTTCCAATTTACATTGATTATTTCTAGTCCTCCCATCACATATCCTATTAAAAAGTCCTACCCCTGCCTTTCTGTAGCCCCCTTCAGGTATTGAGAAGCTCCTCTGAGGTCCCCCCTGAGCCTTCTCTTCACTAAGCTGAACAATCCCAACTCCTTCAGCCTGTCTTCATAAGGCAGTTTCATCTTTATGTTTTGCATGAGTATTGAAAGCCCATTGAAATAATGGAGGATATTTCCATGCTTTCATCAGGCTTGTCCCCAGTGGGACAAGCTACCATCCAGACATAAAATGAGGGAGAAATCAAGTTGTGCCAATGAATAACCAGTTTATGGTTAAGTATAATGAACTTCTTGTTACCAGGAGAGGTGAGGTCTTGGCTTCATCCTACACAGAAAAGCACACTATGCAATGGCACTGCAGACACATCTCATAGAATCATAGCACAGCCCAGGTCGGACCTTTCAGATCAAATCCAACCATCAGCCCAGCTCTGAGAAGAATCATCCCTAAAGTTCTTTGATGTGTTCAGGGCTCACTGTGTCTTCTCTAAACCGTCCAAACTGAGCATTTTGTACAGCTTGCTAGAATAATATCACCTTGAGTGCCTTGAGATACCTCTGCAGTTCAAAATCCCATGGATTCACACTGAAACACAGTATTTGGGAAGTGAGTTTTGCCTTCTGAAAAGCACATCATGGGCATGACCAGACATTAAACATTCATATGCTTAAACCATGTCAGTAGTCAGTCCCCTTAAACTAAAGAAAAGGTTTAATGTGTCACTTTACAATGGATTTGCAGTTTATAAATCACCAGGTTGTGTTATGTCCTCTTTTAAAAATGGTATCATCCTGCATTTAAACCTGTGGTTTAAGATTTAAGGGTCCTGATAATTCTAATTACATCACTTAACTTGCCCTGTACTCATTCTGGGTAAAATACAACCATGCTTCTGGCTCACTTCTCAAATCAATGAAAACTATCTGTGGAATGCCCCAGCTTCAATAACTGCAGAAACACACAGCTGAGGCCATTAGATGGAGTGCTGAATGACAAGCAGACCTAATTTGTCCAAGGAATGGAGTTTTATCTAAGGCAGGGGAAGATAAATCCATAAACTGAAGGCAGGGTTATTGTAACACAGAGCTTTGGAGGCATCTTATCATCTTCAGCTGTAACAAAGTGCAGGCAAACTGGCACAGCTCCTCCTTTTTCCAGGGAAAAATGATTATAGGATTTTCAGTGAAACAAGTGCAACGTTGTCCCAAGCACCAGGGCGGGGGGAATTGCACATCCCACCAGTTTCTCATTCTGGGTCCCAACAAAGGGTCAGTAACACTTTGAAGAGTGTTAAAATGACATTGATGGAGGTCCCCAGCTCTGCCAGGGTGTTTGGGGACACATCTGCTCATCACCACTTGTGCTCCTGCAGCCAGTACAGGATGGTTCTCACCTTTCTTTGAGTTGTAGCACAGGCTGTTGCCCTCCCATAGTTCAGAATTCCTCTTGATCCTTCTTTATTCCCTTTTGCCACCTGAGTTACAGCTTTGTGCTTTGGTGCATTGTGAGCCTTTGGAAGTGAAAAAAAAAAAAAAAAATCAAAAAAACAGAACTGCAGCCAAAATTTTCAGAATCTAATTTTCATATTATGTCAGAAAAGGATTCCAGGTTGGAGCAATATTATAGTTTGGCTTGTTGTGTGTTTCAGAAAATTGGTTGCAGTTCCAGATTGGGAGAGTTAAGTCTACTTGTTGACAACAGTGCTGGGGAAAACACTTGCAAAGGTTATTTTTTTATTAAAAAAACTGGAACATGCCCAGATATAATTTTCGTGCTCGGGGTTTTGAATGTAGTTTCTTGCTTGAAAAATTTCATTATGAAGTTGCCTTACTTGGAAGCTCCTTCCTTCCTCTTTCCAGTTTCCATGGAGAAAGGAATGGGAGACAGAAGAAAGTGTGAGAGAAATCAAAGCAAGACACTTAAAGGCAAACATCTTTCTTTCAAAGGCTGCTGTTTTATTAGGAAAAGAACACAGAAGCATAGAATGGGTTGTGTTGGAAGAAACCTTAAAGATCATCTAGTTCCAACCTCCCTGCCATGGGACACTTCCCACTATACCAGGCTGCTCAATGCCTCATCCAGCCTGGCCTCCAGGGATTGAGGGGGCATCCACAACCTCTCTGGGCAACCTCTTCCAGTGTCTCACCAACCTCACAGCAAAGAATTTTTTTCTTATCTCCAGCCTAAATCTTCCCTCTTCCAATTTGCATCCATTACTCCTAGTCTTGCCATCCTATACCCTATTCACCTATAGGGAAGAAGTGATTTTACACTGAAAACTTTTAAGGATAGTTGACTACCTGTGCTTATTACTAAGGGAATAAACTATAAAAAGTATGAGGGAGTGACTGATAAAAACATTTGGAGTGGAGTGCAGTAGCATGCTGCTTTCTCTGCAGGGCTGTGTGTTTGCTTTAAAGCATTTACTGTCCCTTCCTGGTTTATGAAGTGTTTCTTGGGGAAACTTGTTCAACAGAAATGAAAAAGCCTCATTCTTTTTTTTTTTTAAACAATATCTTGTGGGTTGAATGTACAAAATGTTTTTTCTCCTAGAAAAATGCATTTTTCACATCGTTATGACACAGGGAGCAGAAAAAGAGGGACAAGGGGGCAGTTTGGCTTTCCTGGCTGACTTGGCAAAGATCAGGATTAGATTTATCTGAAAAGCCTGTGTTCTTGGGCACTCTTTGACATGTTCTTTCTTCATCTGATGCTGTTACTGAGCATTCCCAAACAGTGAACACTGCAAATCAGGCTCTCCAATGTGAACTCATCACTTTGGGGGTGAATTGAGAGTAGGATCTCACCTCTTCTCCTCTGGGAGAGATGATTGCTGATAAATATGAAGGTTATATAGTTCTTCCAGCTTTGATGCAAAGAAATCAGTTTTAAGGATAACTCAGTTTGTCTCTACATCTCTGACCTTGTTTGAATTATTCCTTCTTTTTCTCCTGACTGGTTCCTGGTCCATTATAGGCCCTGCATCTTTCCATCCTATACAAGACCCCACCTTAAGAAAGAAATTACTTTGAGAGTCATCATCCAATTTGCTCTAGATGCCAGCATGACCACACATTTTAGGCTGGTTTGACTGGGAGTAGCTTGGACTGATGTTTTAGGACTGAAGAAGAGGCCACATTCATCCCTCCACTCCAAGATGTGCCTTGTGGGGTTGTCTTGAGAGGTCTTGTGTCCACCCTGGCTGCTGCTAATTTATTAATCAGCTTTTTTTGCTCCTTGCTAAGCTATGTGGTTATTTTGCAAACCATATCTTTTGGATCACACTTGCCTTGGGTTAAAAATCACCCTGCAAACATTCAGGCTTTCCCTGGCATCCTACTGAAACAGGGGTGGGAAGAAACCCACTGAAGAGCCCTATATAATATACATCCAAGACAAGCAAATATAAGTTTGTACCCACCACTGACCAGCTGCTCTCCCACTGTGAAACAGAAGATGAAATGAAAAATACCTTTGGAAAAAAAAAAAGAATTGCAATGCTTTAATAAACCAACCTCAAAACCCAAACCTTCTGGCCCTATTTTTTTTCACTTTATTGCCCTGCTTTGCCCTTTGATCACTATCTTTGCTTGGGTGTCATAGCAATATAATAGGTGATGGTTTTAGTGTCAGAAGAGAAAGAAAAAAAATAATAATATTCTTTGTCAAAGGAAACAAAGCATTTGGAAGGGAAATAGAAAAACTTGAACTTTTCCATATGTTTGCAAGCTCATGAAAGCTGGCCCCCAAAACAAAAATCCCAATGTTAAAGCAGTTTTAAATGGGGTAGGAGTACCATTAGGTATTAAGATTTACCTTCCCCCATGAAACCCAAAGCTTGATTTGCATCCACTGCAAGCTTGTCATCCTTATTTAATTAATGAACAGGTCCCTGGAATCTGGTCCTAAATATACACTGCATAGTTGGGTGAAGCTTGCAGAAAGGGGGCCAGGATCATTGTTCGGACTGTGTTTTGTTAAGATTTCTTTAATCAAAACATTCATTCAGATAGAGAGACCGGCTGCATATTTTGGCATCACTACCAAGGGGAGCAGGGACGGGGCTAAGGTGGGGAGGGGAGCCTTGGAGGAGGAATTGGGGTTGATGGTTCTTACTTCTCCTTTTTTTTTTTTGTCTTAAATGCTTGGAAAGCAACTGTTTAACTGGTGTGGAAAAATAAATAGAAAACATACATAGAGGTCATGACTTCTCAGGGATTTGTTGGAAGCCTTTTTTTAATGGGGATAAACATATCACACATGCACCCCCAAGCTGTTTGTGAGGTGCTTGGCCCATCCCTGTGGTCTTCTTGGTTTTGGGTTTTTTTTTACCTTTTTTTTTTTTTTTTTTTTTTTCACTCAAGACTGGGGGGGG
>VZTY01026085.1:18317-29247 GCA_013400935.1 Turnix velox | reverse complement strand
TTTTTGAAGGCGGCGGAAGCTGCGAGGCCGCTCGCTGAGGCGATGCCCAGGGAGGGAGCGCGGGGCGGAGCCGCTGTCCCCGGCGGCAGATTTAAACGGGGCGAGAACTCACCAATTGCCCCACTCCCCCTCACGCAGAGAAAAGGGGCCTGAAAGGGCGGAAACGCGGGGAAGGGCCGTTCCCTGGCGTTAATAAGGACAATGATACCGTGAGGAGTTGCGGAGGGTGTGTGGTCGTTGGAGGCCCCAGAAGGGTTGTGTGAGCGGAGAGTCCCGGGGAGCGGCCGCGTGCGCTGCCGGAGCCTCTCGCTGTGCCGAGGGGCAGCTCTGAGGGGCCGCTGTGAGCAGGGAAACGGCTGCTCAGAGACATGGCCCGGGGAGCTCCGTGGAGAAGTGGGAAGGCTCAGGGCCGTCAGAGAAGNGGCCCGGGGTGCTCCGTGGAGAAGTGGGAAGGCTCCGTGGAGAAGTGGGAAGGCCGTCAGAGAAGCTGAGGCAGAAGTAGGCTTTTGGAGCAAGACGTTGTCCTTCTTAAATCAAAACCTTGTCTGAGAGGAGCCAGGCCCGTGGTGCCCTTGAGGCAAAATCCTACAAGAAAGACACGAGTGAAGAGAAGTTGGAGGTCGGGGTCTTGTGTGAGCTCCCTCCCTGCCCACCTCAGCGCCTCTGAGCAACAGGTAGGAGGTGCTGGCTGTTGGAGGCCCAACAAATGGAGGTGTGAGGAGGAAATCAGGATAGAGGAGAAATGTGGCTTGGTTGATGAGGACTGGGTTAGGGAGCAGTAAGAAATTTGGACATTCACAAATCCAAGGGCAGTTGCTGAGGGAGCTGGTGGAAGTTGTTGCAAGGCCTCTCACCATCATCTTTGGTAAGTCACTGGGAGCAGAAGAGGTGCTTGAGGGCTGGAGGAAAGCAAATGTCACTCCAGTCTTCAAAACAAGCAAGGAGGAGGGCCTGGGTAACTACAGACCCGTCAGCATCACATCTGGTATGTTGTGTCCCCTTCTGGGGCTCTCAATTGAAGGACAGGGAACTGCTTGAGAGGGTCCAGTGCAGAGCCACAAAGATGATGAAGGGTTTGGAGCATCTCCCTTTTGAGGAAAGGCTGAGGGAGCTGGGTCTCTTTAGTTTGGAGGAGACTGAGGGGGACCTCATTAATGTCTATAAATATGTAAAGGGTGAATGTCAGGAGGATGGAGCCAGGCTCTTCTCAGTGACATCCAGTGATGGGATGATGATCAGGAACACAGGAGGTTCCACAGAAATATAAGAAAAAACTTTTTCACAGTGAGGGTGACAGAATAGTGGACAGGCTGCCCAGAGAGGTTGTGAAGTCACCTTCTCTGGAGACATTCAAACCCCACCTGGATGCCTTTCTGTGTGACCTGGTCTGGGTGTTCCTGCTCCAACAGAAGGACTGGACTAGATGAACTAGATCCCTTCTAATCCCTGACATTCTGTGATTCTGTGTTATCAGGAGATCAGTCACTAACACATTGGCACAGTAAAAGTCTCATCCTTTTGCTCTTGGTTCAACAGATCATAAAATCATAGAATAGTTTGGGTTGGAAGGGACCTTAAAGATCAAGTTCCAACCTCCCTGCCATGGACAGGGACATTACACACTAGACCAGGTTGTTCAATGCCTCATCCAGCCTGGACTTAAACGCCTCCAGGGAGAGGCCATCCACAACATCTCTGGGCAACCTGTTCCAGTGTTTCACTACCCTCACCCTAAAGAATTTCTTTCTTGTATCTAGCCTGAAATACCCATCATTGAAATGTTGAAATTATATTCAAACTGTATGGAGACAAAAATATTTGATAGAGCAGAAGAGGGAAGGAGCATCCCTCTAATAGCCCATTATTCTAAAACAACAGATTTTCTTTTTAAAAAAAAAATCAACCTTGCTGCAGTTAACAGCTTCCTAATTGTGAGTGTTTCTTGATTTTTCTGATCCCTGTCTGGTGGTTAGGCATCCATTAAATCAACAGGAGCAGCTGCCTCCTTGAAGCCAGGCATGGTGTATGTCACTGACTGTGGAAAGAATCAGCCATACAAGGAGGAGTGGAGGTGATTAATGGGGCTGGTGTTATAGCTCAGAGTGTGCTTGCACTACTGTGCATGAGCATGCTTGCTTCAGTTATTTATCTTCTGTCCTCTGCCACAAACACCCCCCAAAACATATGAGCATGTTATGTTTTTGCAGGAGATGGAGCAGTCATTGGAAGTATCAGAATGCACAAGATGCAGCAGGTCCTGTAGCTGATGATGTGCTTCTAGAGGTGCTACTTTCCTTTCCTTGTTCCTTGGACAAGCATGAGAAATGCTGACAAAACCCAGTCCTTGGTTTTAAATTTTTCTCTCTGCTGTTGGCAGATTCTTCCCCACAGAAGAGAAAGAAAAGAAGGGGGGAAAAGGCAAGTAAATAGATGTATTCTGTGGGCTGTATTTTAGGTTAGGTAAGGAGTGGGGGGAAAAAATGGGTTGAGTGTGGACATAGGGTTGCAAATGATGGAATTGCACAAGCTGAAGGAAGGTGCATGCCTTCTTGTCAAAGATCATATTAGAATCATAGAATAGTTGGGGTTGGAAGGGACCTTAAAGATCATCAAGTTCCAACCTTCCCGCCATAGGCAGGGACACCTCCCACTCCATCAGGCTACTCAGTGCCTTGTCCAGGCTGTCCTTAAACACCTCCAGAGAGGGGGCATCCACAACACTCTTCCAGTGTTTCACTACCCTCACCCTAAAGAATTTCTCTGAAGGTAACTTCCATCCTTGGGCCATTTGGACCTCCAGTGTCCAGAGCTTTTCCCTGGCTGGAGTGGGATGCTCAAAGACATTTGACCCCCCAGCATTGATGTTCCTGCTTTGAATAAAGAGCAGGTTGTTCTCACAGGCAATGCCACATCTTACTTTCCCCAAAGCATCATGGATGATTTGAGATCAGGTCCCATCAGTTCCTGGCCTTCCCTTCAGCCAAAAGTAGGGAGTAAGAGATGTCTCTTATGTGAGTGTTGAGCCTTTGGTTTCAATCTATGAAAGTGCTGCTTAAAAAGAGTTTCTGTCTCACCCAGCTGGGGACAAACTTTGGTGGGAATCCAGAGTGAGGCCTAAACTTGTCCCTCTGCATACTGTGTGGTGGGAAATCTTTACTTGTTGCTCTGACCCCCACATGTTAGGAGAGCTGTAAATGAGGCTGCCATGGAAAAGCTTTAAAGAGAGCTACTGGGAAGATAAAATTTAGTTCATATTCAAAGACTGACTGAAAGCTTCTGGGGAAGTCGGTATGTGGGAAAAGACAAAAAATTGTCATAAAATCATGTGGCCAAGTGGGAGAATTGGAGATCAGCTGGGGAATGGATACTAAAGGCACAATTTAGAAAAAGAGCACAGGAATTTGGTATAGTAGAAAACCAGAGAAAGAATTAATCAAACTAAGAGAGTCCTCACATCAAGTATTTCAACAGGGTGAGTGAGGGATGTTTCCTGTATAGGCTCTTTGTGCAATAGCATTGCCACTGACACAAGATTAAGACTGGAAATCCTGAAAGCTTTACGTGTACCCAGTGTCTTTGAAATCTGAATCTGGGGTTTGCAGCTTTTCTTTCCAGTGATGAGGCACAGAAAAACCAAGGAAGGTGCCTGAGTCCTGTTAGTGGTCAAAAAACACTGCCCACCTACAGGACTTCTTGCTTCAAGGCCCATGGGCTCCCAGACTCTCATGGTAGACCTTGGGACAAGTTGCCTGTCCTAATAATCAGACATCCAAGTAGTCTGTTGGCTACAGCTTTAGTCTTCACTCATTTCTGGTTCTGCTGCCCAGATTCAAACAGTCCTTGGGGTTTCTACCTTTCTTCTGTACCAATGAACTTCTCACCAAAATGGGGACTGAGAGAGCAGCTCTTGTGGAAATGCCTTCAGTTCTGTGGAAATACCAGGAATATTCTGGTAACTTGTGAGTTGCAATGCGTAATCTCTGGTGAGACCTAAAACTGCAAGATGCAGGAGTTTACTCTGATTAAATCTTCCTATGTCTGGATTTGGTAACCTTTCCTGCCTTTTTAACTGTTAGATTGTTAAAAAGGAGCATATACAAGCCAAATCTTGCAGCTCTTACAGAATCTCATGGTCACCTTGTCTGAGAACAGATTAGAGAACTCATTCTGGTAATAGCTAATGAACTGAGTTGAGCAAGCAGAGAGTAAAGGTTTCAACAAACTCACCCAATGTAACACCTAGAACTACATTCTGATGAACAAAAAAAAAAGTCAAAAGGAACTTAAATTTCATTTAGTAAAATGCTAATTTGACTTTAAGAAAAAAAGATATGTTGGTGTTTTTGGGTTTTTTTTCCTTGTGGAGTTATCAGCAGCCTCTACTAATGATGCTCAGGTGATCTAAATGAGGCTTGACTAAAACACCCCACCTCTTGGGCTTTGTTTAACCACCATCACCTGAAGGTCTCCCTCTCTCTCTCCGTTTTAGGTCCCCAATTTCATCAACACAACACTCCCACCCCATGAGCAGGTGACAGCTCAGGAGATAGACAGCTACTTCAGACAGGAACTCATCTACAAGAGGAATGAGAGGATGGGCAAGAGAGTGATGGCACTTTTAAGAGAGAACACAGACAAGAGTTTCTTCTTTGCCTTTGGAGCAGGTATGTCATGAATTTCTCTTTAATTCAATTATCAAGACTTGGAAGTAAAGCAGTTTGAATGTTTTAGGAATTTTGTTTGTGATCATGCAGAAAGTTTTCTTAAGGGACTTACTCTTGAAGTAGAAAGGCTTTTATTTGTCTAAAATAGCTTCTTAGATGTGGTGAGTTGGTGTAAGAGGTGGCTAACTTTCCCTCAGACTGTAGAAAAATATGGCTGGTGATGCTTTTCATGTTGTTTCCTTCACTGCCCGTCCTGTAGGCTCTTTGGATTACGTTTCCACTGTGATTCTGTTGCAGCCATGGGTGTGGAAGGTTCTTGAAGTGCCTTTCAATTTGCAGGTGCTGGTAATGGTGGCAGGCACTTGTGTGTGGCTTAAGGTGCTGGCCTGGGCTTTCAGACTTTTTTGGGTTGCTGTAGTTAGGCTTTTTGGATGAGTGACTTTACTTAGGTGGTATAGACAGGCTGGTTTTAGACTTTGAGCCTGTGAGTTATGTGTGTACCTGAATACCAGCACTTTAAACCCTTAAGTAAAAATCCATTTCATCCTTCTGCCTGTTTAATTCTCTCTATGAAGTCTGCAGAACAAAGATGCCTATAGTGCTTCTCTGTGACAGTATGTGCTACTGTCCTTTTTCTCTCTTTTTGATTTTTTTTTCCCCTCTTTCCAATGGAATTCACATTTCTGTATGATAACAGTATAAATAATAACTGTTCAGGCCCCAGTGCAGCAGATTCCTGAGCACTGGTTTAAGTGGCTCTTTGAGCTCCCTCAACTTCAAGGCAGCCAGAGACTGTCATGCTGAGACCAGTGCTCTCCTCCCACCCTCTCTCCTTGACAATTCCTCATCTTTGACAGAGCTTTGCTTCTTATCCCATGGCTCTTGCTATGATCTTTGGCAACAGCTTGCCTTATGCTACTCACTTCAGTGGGAATTTTGAGTAAAGATTGCAGGGTTTAGCAGAGATACATGCATTTTGATGTGTTTATTTTTTTTTTACCATATCCAGACTGAATTTTCCCAAGCTTATTTCATCTCAAGCTCACCTGATATTTCTGCCTGTGTTTTGTTTCAATGTTTTTGCAGTAGGGAAATAGATTATGATAGCTGATAATTGGACAGGGATTCATAAAAATCAGCTTGTCTAACCTATAAAGCAAGATTTATCAGGGATTAACAAACATGATGGTTTTGATGTAGTCTCCTGCTTTGGAAGTAACTTGGTCAGTATTTGCTGGAGCTGAGAGGACAGCAAATTGCCCACTGTACATATTTTTCCTGAGCATCTATTGCAGCCCATGGATTGAGGCAGGACAGGACAGGATGGGTCATGGATCTAATCCACTGCAGCTATTTGTATGTGTGAATAATAGGCATTAAATTCAGCAAATAGATACAACTCATGTATTGCTTTCCATAGAAAGCTGTTGAAGGTTTGAGCTTTCATTCCTCATCCCTGCCCTACCTGAAGCTGTGGGGCATTATTTTGATGTGTTTATGGATCCTAAAGACCAAGTTTTATTTTGTCCTTTACTCTTCATTTTTTGGTGCTGCAGGAAATGGCCTTTGTCACTGGGTTATTTCATTTTCCCAGCACCAACTGTAAGAGAAAACAGCCAACACATAGAGAAGGATTTATTGAAAACTGGGGTGCAGGAGATGCTGAGGCAAACTTTTTTTTGGGTGCTTTGTTCCCAGCATCCATCCCTTTGGCCTTTCTCACTGAAGCCAGTCACCCCTGCAGGCCATCCCTGCTTTGAGTACAATTAGTTCCTCCTCTCTTCTCTGAAATCTTCCTTCATGCAGTAAATACTGAGAAACTTATTAATTTCTCAATGCCAAACCTCTTGTGTCCAAAGTACAAGCAAGTTAATTTTCTCATGAGATTTAAATGCATTTTTTTTCTCCTGAAGGTTTTTGTTTGCTGTTGAGGGTTTTTATGCATTGAATTTAAAGTCTCTCTTTTTGAAACATTTTGTTATTTGCATTCTTATATCTATTTCTTGAATTTCAAGGGAGTTTTTTTTAGTATGTTGTGAATGCAAATTGTTTTCTGAAAGCTTGAGGATTTGGTTTTGCTTTTTATAGAACTGAAGGGTGTTTTTGATGAAAGTTAAGGCTTTCACATATTCTCATGATTTCTCAAAAAGGGCAAAATTTGAGGAATGCACCTTTGGTTAGGATGGGCATAATGGATTCTGCAGTCCATTTGCTCTCAGAACAGCCCAAAAACTGTTTTAATACTTTGAAGATCCTTTGTATTTTAGACTGACAAGACAGAGGAGAAATAATTTGCCAAAAATATTCTAATATACTCCAAAAAGCATTTTTTTTCCATTTATTTTGAGGATGCTGGAAGTAGTGAATGAATCATAATTACATATGCATATTAGGAACTGTTTTCCAAATTTCATAATTGCTCTCATAGTTGCTGGGCAGAATGGAATAAAACTGTGCTGACTAATAAAATTAAGACAAATATTTTCCTAAATACAAAGCTCTGAGATAAAAGACTTTCTAGATTCACAAAATTAATCATTTTTATACTGGTGAAAGATTATCATTTTTTTTCAGTCAGAAGTATTAAAACAAAAAAAAATAGACCAATTCTAAATGGAGCTCTTCAGTTTCCTACCATTATTGAAAATAAACAGATTTTTCAGTCGATTTCCTCTTTCCCTAACTTCCATGGCATTACTCACCATTTAAATGCATTGGAGCAGTTCAGGCTTTAAATTAATTCTCTTATAAAAGACTTTCACTTTATAAAAGTGAAAATAGCCATTTATTCTTTCGAGTTTAATTTCTTTCTCCTCTCCAAGAAAAATACAGTCTTGGGGTAAAATTGGACTGAGGTCTACACCCAGCTCTGTGCACTTCATTCTTCTCCTGCCAGGGTTTAGCCTATTCAGCCTTAATGTGAAAATCTCACCATGCTGATATTCACAGTAACTATACTCTAGTAATGAAACAGCATTTATTGTTTGTGCAGTTAAATGATATTTTTTCAGGTCACAGACATAATGATTTTACCCTTTGAATGAATAAAAGTAGCAAAGTAGATTATTCTTGAATAAAAATTTTGAGGTTTGTTTGGGGTTTGTGTTTTGAAACTCCATCTGAGGTTGCTAGGAATTATTGGTCTGTAATAACAGTGAAGTGCCTTAGACCTGATATATTCAGGTCTCTCTATATATAAACAAAGAGACATATATATATAAATGTCTGCTTACAGTGAAGAAAGGGAGATGCAGCCAAGAGCAAACGGGCTGTTAAGAAGAGTTAATATTTTGGCAACTAAGACTATACACATGAAGTTGATGTTTAAGTTTAAAAAAAAAAAATCACTCTGGTTTATTTCATTTTTACAGGCAAATAATTTTTGAGTAACACTTAGGATAACAGATGGATAAATTTATGTCTGCACTTAATTTGAACGATAATTTCCTTAGGATGTTTTACTTACTTGCGTTTCTTTCTTGCTTTTATGAGAGCTGTCACTTTTGTGACTGAGAGCTGGATTTACTGCTCCGGGAATCTGGATGCTGCTCCGGTTCATGATGTTTATTAGCAGCCAAATCAGTAGGCTTTAATGCAGTGTGTTTGGTTACTTTTTTAAAGAAAAAAAAATCTTAATTTTAAAGATTATTATAGTTAATATTAGTGCTGACCAAAATCTGCACTGCAAGTACCATTGAGGCTTCCACAGCAAGAGGGGAATCAAACTGTCTCTGGACCATAGAATCATAGAATATTTTGGGTTGGAAGGGACCTTAAAAAAACCTCTTCCAGTGTTTCACTACCCTCATCCTAAAGAATTTCTTTCTTATGTGTAGTCTGAATCAACCCCCATTACATCCATTATTTCTAGTCCTCCCCCAATTTATATCCATTATCCACTATTTCTTGCCATATTAAAGACATGAGCTCTCAATGGACAAAATTTCCATTATTAACAGAGATGAGAGATGGTCTGGTGCTGGGGAAAAGTTTGTTTTCCCACCACACTAGGTCTAAGCACCTAAGTGTCTGAAAGGGTGGAGAAGACCCAGGCTGTTGCTCGTGGTGTGGTGGAAGCCAGAGGGGGCTGGTGACCTACCAAAAATTGGTATGTGCCAACAGGGATCCATGCGTGTGCAAGTGGGACTGGGACATCTGCTCAGCTGTAGGCTGAGATGGCCAAGATTAGGTTCTGAAGACCTTCTTTGGACTAATATTACATATTGTTTCAGTCTCTTGTGAATACTATCTGGTGGTTCTTTGTAATGGGACTCAGAAGTGGATTGTCCTGTGTTTTCACTGGGAAAAAGAGAGATTTGCACAGCTCTTCTATAGGATGAGGTTAGTGTGAGACCACTTGTGAGAATATAAGATCTCTTTTTCCTCAGCCTCTGTCTTCCCCTTTTATAGCCAAGAGATTTCCAAGGGGAATTTTAGCATTCTTTTACATACTGGCAATATCAGAGAGAGGAACAGGCATCACCACCTTTGGGAACGAGTAGGAAGTGACAGATGTGTCCAAGGTGGCCCAGATCTTAATGTGGTCTTGATCACTGTTGAAATGGCCTTATTTTTTTCCAAAAACTCCAGAGCACCTAGGGAGGTACCTAAATGATGTAGCTATCTTGAGCATCCTCCATCCACAACTGAGATGGTGACCACAGCTGAAATGAAACATGATAGCTGTTGAATTTGGGTAGAGGAAGAAGATGGGGGTAAGTAGAGGTGGGAGATTCTTTTTTGTTACTGGAAACCATATTTGTGCTGAGTAGTTTGGGAAGGGGAAGGAAGTGATGGATACTCTAGGCAGCTTCAATACCAGCAATTAAAATCCTGAGAACCTTAGTGAAAGCCATTAGCACCTGTCACCAAATGTGACACTTAGGTTCTCATGTGTTACTTTGATAGTGTGTTGCTTTTTTGGAAGGGAAATGCCTTGAGGCCATCATCCAACTGCACATGGAGGGCATGGGATTTACTGATACTGAATATGCAAATAGCTGGTTTGCACTCCTAGCTGATTAAATGTTGAGAGCTAATTGGGCATGAGGTTCCCAGAAGCATAAAACTGGGTGTAACTCTCCCAGCCTGCCATCACAAGTCCAGTCCTCCCAGAACTTTGTAGCTTTTTTTGTATTTCTATTCTTCGTCTTAGATCCTCTGTAGAACATAAAAGAAAAAAAAGAAAGGAGAAGGAAAAGAAAGAAAGAAAGAAAAAAAAAAAAAAAAAAGAAAACCCACTTGCAGGCTGGAATATAAAGAGACTTTATCCCTCGGGTCAGGCGTCCTGGTCCAACACTGATTAGTGGTGCTACTGACATCACCAGCACAGTTCATCAATGAGTTGTCTCAGTGGAGCAAGAAGTTGGCGACCAGGAGATTGAACTTGGCCAGCCTACAAAAGAGAAGAAAGGGGTGAATTAACAGTTTGCAGATGCTAGAATTCCCTTTGCTCATGTTTATTTGGGCATCCAGATGCTTAAAGGGAGGGCGGCCTGTTTTTGTGTATGGATTTCTTTTACTGTTAGGTTTCAAGCCAAAGTATCACTTTGCTTTTAAAAATATACTTGAATGCTAATTTTGACCAAAGCCATGTAATTGATTCATTTAGAAGTCTGCATGAAACAGGCAATGCCTGATTCTCTTTTCAGTCACTCTGTTGTAAATCAGGAGATCCTCCACTGGGAAAAAAGCTTGTTCCAAGTACAAATCCAGCCTGTAGCCTTTTCTAATAAAAATAAAATTTAAAAATTAAAAAAAAAAAGGAACAGGGAGGAACTTTTTTAATATCATATGGAGGTTCGGAAGCCTCAGAATATTTGCTTTTACCTGAAGCTGAAATCTGCACAAAGTGCCTGAGTTAGAGAGGCCAAGATAAACCTGCCTACACTGCCCTGTTGTGAAAAGGGATCTGTCATTCTCATGGCTGATTCCCATAGTTCTGATTTGAGGGAAAAAAAAAAAATCCTGTGGGACAACAACATATACACTGTAGAAGGACAAAATGATGGTGAGAGCTATTTTGAGGCTGCTGTCACCTGTGCCCACTGAGAAAGGCAGGAGGCATAGCAAGAGATTTGTGCAACTGGCCTTGAATTCTGCTTTCTCTCCTGGTGTGTCACCACCTAAACTGCTGAGGGAAGCTGGGCAAGTGCTGGACTGCCTTTGGTCTGATGGAGACTTCATCATGCTCTGTGTGGAGTTTGCTGCTTCTTACCATCACTTTCATAGAATAGTTTGGGTTGGAAGGGACATTGGAGATCATC
>VZTY01026085.1:0-18213 GCA_013400935.1 Turnix velox | reverse complement strand
TCAGGTATTGATACTCTACTATGAGGTCCCCCTGAGCCTTCTCTTCTCCAGGCTGAACAACCAACTCCTTCAGCCTGTCTTCATAAGGCAGTTGCTCCAGCCCTTTGATCATCTTCATGGCTCATCATTGCTCCACTCATGCAGGGGACAACTCTGAACCCTTGGCCTTCATGTTTGCTGTCTGCAGGTATTCAAATAAAATTTAAAAGCAAATAGAATGAGCTTTGCAAAGCACATTTACCATCTCTGGTGTAACTCTGATGAATAGGGAGAGTTGCTGGTGTGCTGTGGGATTTTGGTTTGAAGAAAGCTGCTCTACGTCCCTGACATTTTCATGTCGTATTTATTATTATGCCTGTGCCAAGTTCTACTGTGTAAGCCTAATTCTGCCTGTTTTCAAAGAAAAGAAAACTATATTGGCCCCTCCTGTCCTATAACATGGAGATTTTGGCTATGCCTTTGCTGTATTTATCCAACATTTGAGATGTAAAAAAGTAGACATAGTTCAGAAACTTTCTCTTTTCAGAACTGCAAAGAATCATGAAAGATTTATACCCAGGCTTAAGAATTCTGATGAGCTGAAGTAGGCTTAAATGTGAGCTGAAATATTCTTTCCCCACACACACTCAAGGACATGCTGTGGATTCACAGGCCACCCTGCAAGCTCTCAGGAGAGCAGGCAGAGGTCCCATACAACTCTAGATTTCATAACCAGGATGTTGAAATTGATCTATGGATGCCAGACAATTCATCACTTTTCATCCCAAAACTGTCTTGTCAAAAAACTCCTAACCAGCTTTAACAGTGCAGTTTGGGAAACTTAAGAAGGCCAATATGGAGAAAACCCTGAGATTGGCAATGTTCCTCTCTAGTGCTGAGGTTTCTGTGGGATGCTAGTGTGAAAAGGCTAACAGGATATAAATTGAAAAGGATACTGGTCTCAACCAGGGTAACTTCATGCTAGCAGCAGTCTTTAAGATGTCTCCTCACCTAAATGTGCTTCCTCCCTTCTGTGTGTCACTGTCTGAAGGCAGCAGGAAATTTAGCTGCTCAACTTGCTTATACTCAGAGCCTGATACTTAGATTTTCAAATAATTGTAAGTGAGGAAATGGGTATGGGCTCATGTTCTTTTCTACTCCCCCTCCTGCTTGGGTGCAGGAGGAGGAGCTGGGATGGGCCAAAGCATCCTAGACCATCATAGCTCTATCCTCTGCAGATTCACTGTTGGAGCAGCAGCTGGAAATGGAACTTTGTACCAGTTTGTATTACCAGTGCTGTTATTTTCCTACAGGTTAAAGCCATTCCTCACTACCTTTAGGATGTAGATGCAGAAAGGCAATGTATGGAGAAGAACTAGTGACCTTCATGGTGGATTGGAAAGACAGGGCAAGAACACTGGCTAGAATTAGCTGTTTTTGCAAAAGTAGATGTGAAATTGAAAGCTTTAAAAAGCCTGGCTGTAAATTATGTGTATTTCTTATGGATTTTTACTGGTATGGAAACTGGGACTGGAAATCTCATTAAACTGGGCGTTCTTGTGAGGGTTCCAGGTTTTCTTGGTCATGCTTATGCCAGGAATACCATCAGAGCTGAACTTGCTGAGGAAGGATTTATGGATTTGGGATCAGATCCTATTCTTGCTGAATTAATGGTAGTTCTGCAGCTGACACCAAGGTGACTGGCATGTGCACCTGGATGAGACAACATTTCTTTAATCTGGGCTGCCACTTTTGCATTACTGGAAAACATCAAGACCCTCTTTACAAACCTATTAAATCTCAGTTCCATTGTTGTTTTCTCTGGTAGATCACAAGTGTCAAGGAAAAGAAAATGTGTGGGCAATTTACCTCTGCCCCAAAAAAATATTTAAATGTCAGAAATGTAAAGTGAAGATAGAATTACTTAGAGAGGCAGAAGGGAAATAATTAGAGCTCCAGCCAGCAAAAAGGGATGTCATAAACTTTAGTTATTCACCTCTTGTAGACATTCAAAACACAAATTCTGCCACTGTTTAGCCATTTTACAGAGGCCTGCAGAAAGCAGCAGAGGTCTGGATGGAATTGCTTTGGTGGCAACTGAAACTGGGCTCAAACCCAAATCCAATTGCTAAGCTGCCACCCCAAATTGGAAAAATTTTGGGTTCCTGCCTGAGTCTCGCCTCCCTTTCTGCGATAGACCTAATGAAACCCCTAATCTGGACTTGACTGATGGGGAGTGAGAAGTGACTCCAATCTGTGGAAAATGTTGCAATTTCAAACTGCTTTTTAAAAAGATCAGTTGTAAAATTTACAATTATGGAAATTCTTAAAAGAAACAGAGAACACTGGGGTGCTGCTTTTGGCAGAAGCTCCAGAGCTGCTATTGCTGGATGCCCACAGCTGCATGGCTTGGAGGTAGCCCCAGAGGTTTAGCTCTTGGTAGATCAGTTTGTGAAGGAGTTCTTGAAATATAATGTGGCAAAATTTACCTGCTCTGGTAGGCATTGTCTCTGACAAAGATCTTTAAGGTCCCTTCCAACCCAAATGATTCTATGATAATTTCAGAACTCTTAAGGCTTTACTGTGGTCAACTTCAAGGCAGGCAGTGGCAAAGATGAGGCAGATGTATGAACAAAAAGCCAGATGAATCCATCTTGGAGTTTCTTCTTTTTTGTTTTTTTTTTTTTCCCCCAGAGTTATTCAATCAAATGCTTTGATTTCAATGAGATTGGTTTCAGTTGATCTCCCAGAGATCTTCCAAACACCATTTAAATCCAGACACACGATTTTGTTACTGCACAGCTCTGGACTGATCACTGGCAGCAAAGCAAAATCTCCATCATTTTCCTGGAATAATTTTGTAGGACTGAAACCTGTGTGACAGTATCTAAAATAACTTAAGGAGTATTTTTAGTGTTTTTCCATGCTTTATTATGGGAAATACCTTAAATACTGAGGTTTGCAAACTTTTAAAAATTTTATTTATACACTGAAGGTAATTGTAGAGAAAAATCAAATGCCACCACTGGGTTGACTCTGTCTGAAATTCTGCACTAGTTCTCAGTATTTATACAGAATTCACATTTACTTTTGTGTTTTTCTTTGAGGTGTTTGAGGTGCAGCAAAACTGCTGTGAGGTTCTTATCACTTAGCAATCTGGTCTGGTTCCAGTTGAAAACTTTGCAGTACCTCTCACTGGGAGGATTGGTTTAAAAGGAGCAGAAATATGCCAAAGGAATAAAGGCTTCATTATTGACATCAATGCTTTTTTTAAATCTGGTTTCCTAAGGAAATGAGGCTTAAGCAACCATGGTGTTTGTGACTCTGCATGTGTGTATATAGGTGTGTGGGAATATGTCTTTTCCCCTTGTAAATATTACATCTGTTGGCTGATGATAACCAAACTTGACAGGTGTTTGGAGTCTCCAAGATAAGTTGTTGCATGCTTCATGGAAATAACTGATTGCATAGAAGAAAAAGAGATTCATAGTGCTCATCCACTGAGAGAGCACAGCATGAGCTCAGCTTTTATGAAATCTCTGGAAAACCCTCTGGGAGAGGGAGGTGAGGCATGTCCCTGTAGGCAGCTGCCCTTTACTGGTTCCCCTGCATACAGGAAGAAGTGGTCTGTGTATCAGTCATGGCATGATTTCAAGAGAACAATGATGTTTAGGGTAAATAATAATTATATAGGGTATCTCAGGAGCCACATTACCCCTGGGCTTCCCTCTAATGAGGTGTTCATTCTCAAGGCCAAAGCAATACTGGAGACCAGGTTGTAAATGTGACTGAGGCATGGCTCCAGGAGTCTCTATAAACTTAATGAGTCGTGGGCACTCAGACTGTAGGGCCTCACTACTGCTAATTGGCCAAGTGTGCCATCAACCATGGCCAAAAATGTTCTTAAGTAGCCATAGGGTGAAAAGAGCATCAGAAACTCCTGCAAGTCCAGGAGGCAGCCTGGGGCAGCATTCCTGTGTGCAGAGTGGAGGAACACTTTCCCCAGATTGAAGGTCATTCTCTTGAGAACTAAAACAACTCACTGGCAAGGGGGAGAAAATTGGCAAACAAAAGAAAAACCAGAGCATTATCTGGAGGAATTTTAGTTTTGTACCATTTGGTTATCAGACAAGGAGATGGTTGTCACTCTGTACTTGGGGAAGATGCTCAGAAAGAAAGCATTGTGGTGAGGACAGGAGTTGAAACCTTTCCAGAGAAAAATACAGATGGGGGATCAGAAAAGTCAAGCCAGAGTTAGTTCTTGATTTTAATTTTTCTTTGAGATTGAAAATTATGTACCTAGTATCCTGGTACCTGTGATAACTATTGGTTTGGGATTCTCCCCCTTGAATTGTAGGTGTCTGAAAGTTCAGTGTATCTTCTGGGTAAGATCATCAGGTTCCTTTCAAACCCCCAGAGAATAAATCCTCCCACTTAGCTCAGATGCATGTTTTAAGATGGAAAGAATTGCCCTCTGGAGATGTCTTTCTACTGACTAAAGAGGAAACATCCAAACGATGCCTGACTTTAAGATGAGTGGGATTAATTGAACCCTGAGAAATCAAGAATTCAGAGTGGCTTGTCCTTACCTCTATCTGACCTCAAGCAAGCTGCTTGGTGTGCAAAGCTGAGCAATGTTTTCTGTTGCTGCCAGCAAAGAAATATAGCAAGCAGAAGATTGAGACAGGAAAGCTTTCAGTCTTTTTTTGGAGAGCATATTGGCCTGGGTTCTAGGGGAAAAGAAAGTCCCCTGCCACCAGCTCTGGGTGGGAGAGATCTGTAACCCTTCTGTAGCAGTGTTCAAGTCCTGCTTCTTATGGTGAGATATGGTTGAAGCCAAGGGCTCACCCCATGATTTTCTTCATTGTTCACATCCCCCTGTGAGCCCCATCACTCAGAGCAGACTTTTGTTCTCATATTTGCACAGAAGAGATGGGTTCTGACACACTGAAGGTGATTATAGGGAGACGCAGTCACTTTTCTGCAAGACAGTTCTTCATCAGCCTGGTCAACCTGGAGCCATGGAAAGGAAACAGAACCACTGATGAGAATCCAGGCTTTTGTTTCTCTTCAGTTTTCCTTTTGCCAGGAGAGAAGCAAGGAATCAAAACCCCCCCAAAAAAATTGTTCTTGTGTGCTATCTGTCCTCTTTTTCATAGTTCTCTTAAAGCAGCAACCAGGCTAAATTCTTGAGTGTTGTTGTCAGTGAGGAGCAATTCAGACCTGGAGAGCTGTAGAAGCAGCTTTCTTGTCTTTTTGCATGCAAAGCTTGGGGGGAAATAGGAAGGTGTGTGGGTGGGTTTTTTGTTTTGTTATTTTAGCATTATGGAGAGACTCAGTCTACAGTCTGCTCTGTGGGGCCATGCACCCAGTCTCTTGTTATTTATTCAGCATCTTGGCCGTTGTCTTCCTGAATTTACATTCCCTCTTCAATCATCTCCCTCACAATAAAAGCTTCAGTGTTGCCTTGCTTTTAACTCCTGCTCCCATCAAAAGGAAGCCCTTCCTCCTGGCGTCCTTGTTTTTCTTAATACCTGCCAATCACCTTGCTTGCCTTTGCCCAAAGTTTGTTGTCTTTGCAGTTGGTCACAGCGTGAGCTACCAAAAACCTCGCTGAGCTTGACGGGGTATTCTGTTAGCCTAACCCTAAAACCCCATCTTCTACCTCCCTGCCACACAAAGGGCCTTTTCACCAGCCCACCACAGCTCCAAGATTTCATTTCACGTGTTACAATTAATCTGTATTTATTGCCACTTATCTTAAATGGCTAACAATATCGAGAGTTTAAGAAGTGCTTTTAATGTCAAACTGGGTCAATTAAAACCCTACTTAAAATATTTGCAAAACTCCCAGCCTGAAAAGCTGCCCCCTTGGTCTGCTGTTAACTGAAATGTTTTAAATAAATACTCGCAGCTTGAGGAGACTGACATTTGGCAAAATCCCCCTTGATATTTTACTAGGATCCTGGATTAATTTCCTTACTCCTTGCTCCACTTGGTCTTTTTTATAAAAAGAGAAAAATTAATAATATTTTAAATGGTAATAAATATTTGAAAGATTGCTTCAGTCAACTAAAACATCTCAACCTCAAAACTTCAACAGCCAGAGGAAACCATTACATTGATCAATCTGATTTCATCCTGTTTTTCTGCAGACCTTAACATGTGTTTTGCTCTGAGATTTAAACCATGGGCCACAAGCAATGATTCTCTTTCTTTTAAACTCTTGTAATATTGTGTGTAGGCACAGAAAATAAATTACTAGACAATAAAATGTTACATTTCTATAGCTGAAGAGTTGCTGCTCTTATTTGTGCACATTTGGGTTTTGATGAAGGTTTGAAGGTGGCTGGAGAAAAACACTTTTTTCCTTTCCAGAAAAACCTCCAGTGTATTTTTTTTGTTTTTTTTAAAGATCCGTTTGTAGGATGGCCTTAAATTCTGTGAATTGTGTGCTAATGTACTGCCTGTGTTCAGCCAAAGTTGCTCCCTGTTGGGATGGTGACACGTGGTGACATGACAAAGAGAATTCTCAAGGACTGCTTCCAGGTAGGGCTTAGTTGCCTGGATGCAGTAGATGGACAGAGTAAGTGAGATACTGGGCTCAGGGAATTATCTACCTAAACTAGAAGTCTGTCCAGATGGACCTATTTTGATTTTTAAGCTCTGATCCTCAAGTACTTACAGTGTCATTAATGAAGCTTAGTTTCCTATGGTTTTATGTAATTTGCTTGGATTCCCAGCAGTCTAATAAGGCTGGAACTTTAGCTGAGGCATTTCTGTTAATTGGGGCATTTGTATTATCTTTATGGGTCTCTGATGTCCATAATAAGGCTCACCCTGCAACTTTTCTTTCTGCAGGAGAGATTGGTGAGTCTCTATCCAACCATCTGTTTTCATAAAATACATAAAGACGTAACTTGGGAGACAGTGACTCTTCTGTCTAATGGATTTGAAGTATGCCCATGGATTCAGAAAAATTCAGGGGAGATGATAAAACCAAAAGCATGTGCACAAAGGAATGGTGGGATCCTGTGAGCCTGGTGTTCTCTGGACACAAGGTTAAAATGAAGTTGTCATATTGTCATTATGCGGTGTAAATATTGCACAACTTGAGGACACCAAATGGTTTTGATCATTTCTCCAGTCATTTCTTTTTGTAGAGAGCTTAATTAAACACATCTGGCTTTCTCAAATGAGCTGCAAGTCCGTTTTTATAGCTGAGGGATGAAAACACATCTTGGAGAAATGCTTTTGTGTAAGAAATAACATGAGAAAACCTTTTTGCTGCTTGCTGTGCAGTCACATGCAAAGTGTGATTTTTCTCAATTCAGAAGAAAGCTGTTGTTCTTTGGTATCAGTTTTCTAATGAATGCAAAGTTTTATGCTTGTGGAATGTACTTTCATTGCTCATTAGTTGTTTATTACTCTGTTTAAAAGAATCACAGTGTCAGGGGTTGGAAGGGACCACAAGAGATGATCTAGTCCAGTCCTCCTGCCAGAGCAGGAATACCCAGATCAGGTCACATAGGAAGGCATCTAGGTTGAGTTTGAATGTCTCCAGAGAAGGAGACTCCACAACCTCTTGGGCAGCCTGTGCCGGTGTTCTGTCACCCTCAATGTGAAAAAGTTTTTTCTTAGATTTCTGTGGAACCTCCTGCGTTTGGTTTTGGTTTCAATGTTAGTTGCTGTATCAAGGAGCCAAGGGATGCTGATGACTAATTGCATCCCAAGAATGGCAAATGGGACAAAGCTGGCAGCTTGCAAACAAGTCATAGACTGAAATATGTTCATATAAACTATGTTGTTATTTTTTACAAATGCTTGTGAGTAGGAATACCACAAGTTTCCCATTACTGCTTTTTGTCCTCAGTTTAGAGTCCTGTCACCCCAGTTTCAGACATGTAGCACAGAGCTTGGTGTGGCCCTGATTCATTTAGATTCTCCTCTTTGGATCTGACTAAAATGTCTCTTGGAAAGATGGGGTTTGAGATCTTTCTGAAGACCTTTGCTTTTGGCAAGTTAACCCCCAGCTCTTATCCTGGGCAAGGAATGCAGCCTTATGCTGACTCTGTTAAAATATTTCAGTTCCTCAAAGAGCCTTTCAGAGATTGCACATGTAATATTCAGAGGTACCAAAGAGCTCTGGGCATCTTTGCAAGAGGTCAGTGATAACAAGGGAAGTGAACACTCAGAAATTTGGTGGCACCACATAGATAGGTGGAAAACTAGTTGTGATTCCCTGTCTGAGGGATTAACCTCACTCTGCACATCTCTGTGAGGAACATTTGAAGCCACAGGCTAATTTCCCTTGAATGTGATGGAAGGTTGAAGTTCTTTTGGTTGTGTTCTGATTTGGAAAGATGTAGCTTTGGCAAGAGGAGGAAGTTTCTGTTGTTGTTCCTGTTCAGGGAAAGGCTGTGATGTAAACTCAAGCTCCCTCCTTACTGTGCGTTGGAAAAGGAACTCATTCTCCAAACACAGAGACATAAGAAAACACACATTGCAGGTTCCACTGATGAGGGCAAACCTTGTATTTAATGCTGTTTCCTAAACTTAAGTGTTCTGGATTCTGCAGGCTCTCAGCTTCTTGCAAAGGAGGCATTGCCAGAATTTGTCTGAAATAACTGAGATACTTGATTGAGTCTCACTGAGAGGGGCCATCAGGGAGGAGGTTGGGTACCAGTCTAGTATGGCACAGGCACCAGACTTGTATTAACAGACTATGAACACAATTGTGTTGGAAAATCTCTTCCTGCTGGGTGAAAAATGGAAATGAATAAAGGAAAGCAAAACTAGAGTCTTAAAAGGGAAAGGGCTTTGTTAAGTGCCATCTAGCTACAGCCTTGGATGGTTGGAACTGTGGGAAAATGTGATAAGGCAGTGTACCCAAGCACATTTGCTCTCTTTTTTTTTGGTTAATTCTGCGCTGTTGTGCATAAGCAGGCAATGATGGATTGTCCTGGAATTCTGTGCATAGTATTGAAGAGAGCTGGATTTAATTGTCCTGCATTTATTGTACAAAAGGAATGAATTATGAGCCACTTTACAGCATCTCCAGTGAAAGTGATTATCATCACTGCTCCTCACCAGAGATATAACTCTGTCAAGCAGGCTCCTTCCTCTCTTGGGTTCCTTGGAAAAAGCTCGTGAATTTGCTGTCTCCTGCCAGTGAAAGCCCAGGGTGAAACACACAACCAAAAGCTGCCAATAGCTATATATTCAGTTCAGATGTTGTAGGAATGTCTTACTCCTTTTTTTTTTTTTTTTTTCCCCTGAGTGGAAGATCAGTCAGGACTTTTGAAACATGTAGCTGAAATAGGACAGCAGAATGTTTTCCCAGTTGATTTTGTAGGTGCACTGTGTGGTTAAGAAGACTTGGCTGTTGGCTTTAATTAGCTTTGTCCAAGGCTTATGCTCACTTATAATAATACTGGTCATGATGCCATGGAAGGGCATCCTTCACCCCCTCTCACTGTATCTCAAGGCTTTCTTCATGCTTCTATTCCCTGCAATGTGCAGATAACCCCAGAAATAGGTTTGAGCTGAGGTGGATGTTTAAAAGGAATGTTAAGAGCCTCTGAGACTCTACAGAACTCATGTGCAGGGAGTTTTTCCTCTTTTAATTTTCTATTGACTACTGTGGTGCAATAAAGGACAGCAAGATGAATTGCTGGGAGGATGTTTTTTGGGTGTCCCCCAACATTATATATAGGACAGCAGCTTCACGGGGAGATGTTGTGCTAGGGTTCATTTAGATCTGCACAACTATTTTCAGTACCTTCAAGAGAACTGGCCCAGGCTGTGTGCTTTGGGGAGCTAGGACTCCTGTACCCTGTGGTAGTGGTAGGTTTCTTGTGCTGCCTTACAAACAAACCTGAGATTCCTGTGTGCTCACAGATACTTTTACACCTGGGATAGACCAGATAAAGAAGTGAAACAGCACATAGACAAAGATAGCAATGTGTACACAACTGTGTAAACTCTAATAAATGAGGTTCTTTCTGCTCCCATCCACATGAACAGATTTCACACGGATTTATGGGCAGTTCTGCAATTGCTAGAAAACCTGCTCTTAAGAAGAAGAAAAAGGAGTTAAAAAGAGCTGTAAAAAGCTCTGGACTCGAGTGGCACTACCAGGTAGCATGTGCAATTCATTTAACTATGAGTCGCCAAATGTGTTAGCTCATAGCTGTGGTAACACTTGTGGCAGCAGTCCCCAGGCTGAAAACTGTCCTGCTAATTAATAACAGCTTAGAAGAGAGGTTATGTGGAGTGTCACAGTGACAGGTCATGAATTAAGAGAGGAGCATTTGTGGTCACGTCTTCTGTACGCAGAGAATTATTTTTGAAGCAATTCCCTATGTAACTGTGCTCGTGCATTTTGGAAAATCAGCTGCTTAATGCACAAAGTAGTGATGAGTCTTTCCCTTCCTCTACTCTCATTCAGTTGATTAATTTGCAGTCCTTTGACTGTGAAGTCACGGGACTATCAGCAGCAGCAGAAGAGCAAATTTTGAAAAAAACAGTTGGAAATTCACCAATTTGCAGACTGAATAGGTTGTCTGAACACTGAACAGGGTTACTGGGAAAAGCTCTGGAGTTAAATGGCTGGATGAGACTTCCATGAGATGGGAGCTGTGAGTTTCCACTTGTCCAGTGGGGAAGGTGTGCCAGAGTCTTCTGAGAAGAGTTGGATGACAGCCTTGTAACAAGATGTTCCTAAACTCAAGAATGCCAATTCATAGAATCATGGAATAGTTCAGGTTGGAAGGGACCTTAAAGATCATCAAGTTCCAACCCCCCTGCCATAGGCAGGGACACCTCCCACTACATCAGGCTGCTCAGTGCCTTGTCCAGCCTGGCCTTAAACACCTCCACAGAAGGGCCACCCACAACCTCTCTGGGCAACCTCTTCCAGTGTTTCACTCCCCTCACTGTAAAGACTTCATGGTAGCAGGTTCTCCAAGAGGGGGATATAAACCCTACAGCTCAGTAGGATATCAATCTTTTGTGTAGTTCACTTTTTTCCTTTGCAAATAGCTATGTTCCTGGTGGCTGTGAGATTCATTTGGAATGTGGCAAACAGAAGTTTGTCCATTCCTGCTTCTTGAGTTAAAGCAAGTAGAACTGGATGCTTGATTTTATTTTGGAGTAGTTGGTGCAGGAGGAAGACAGACAAGGATGGATGGAGCAGTCCCAAGAAGAGACGTTACAGGAGAATTATCACATAACACCTTAATTGTCTTATCTCATGACCAATGTAATTGGATGGCATTGTTCCTCTTCATGGAGATCCAAGGGCTAGATTTACAACTACCAAAAATCTTAAGACAGTTTGGCTCTTCGGTCAGACAGAAGTTAAGTGCTTGCTAAGTTGAGTGCTCTGCTGAGGGCTGGATTTTCAAAAGGCATGAGTCCTTAGAAGGCAGAAAATCTGGCTGAATTTCAGTGTGAGCCTGCCTTTAGGAACCTTTTTATATCTTTATTAAGCACAAAGGGACAGACTGTCTTATAAGTTTGTGCTTTCATTAGGAGGAAGCAAATCCCATTGATTTCAGCCTGCATTCTGGCTGGATCAGACAAACCTCTTCACTGTGTGACCTGTTACCACCATACTTAAAAAGCACTGTCATGGCAACAAGGGCACCATCCCCAGAGGAATGAGTAATGGTACAAGGTGAAGAAGACAGAGATTCATTGACAGAGATTTCCCCATAATAGAAAAGGGGGGGGGGGAAATAGCTTGATAAGTCAAGTGGCTTGATTCATAAGTGAACTTACTCTAAAGTAAACACAATGCTGTGTGTGTCTCATTTGCCAGTGAGATCATCTGTTTCTTTGTTAGGAAAGAGAATGCCTTTCCCTTCCAAGCCCGAGGCCACTCAGGCAATTTACATGAACAAATAAAATGAGGTTTAGCAGCACTAAATAAATAAAATACAGCTCTAAGTGGCCACCAAAGAACAGAGCTGCTCCAATGGAATAGCACTGGGACCCTGGCCAGGTGGCTGCTGTTTGCCATGCCTGCTTACCATTCCCCATCCAAGCACTGCTCAAATGCTTCTTGCGAGGTCAGGTTTAAGGCTGTAGCTAAACATGTACTGGGAGATGAACAAGGCACACCACAGCAGACAGCCTTAGCCATGCTCTTTGCCGAAAGAAATTGGGCTCTTGCCAGAGCCAAGAGGATCAAGATCGACTCAGGCAATGAATATTCATCTCTCAGTGAAAGAGACAACTTCTTTCTGATGCCTTGTACCAGCTGCATCATGTAGTTGTTCATTGTGTTAAATTCCTAATTTTCTACTCTTTGAGATCAGGGCACCCTTTATTTTGGTCCTTCTGCATATGGAGCAGGTGTAGGATGTTAGAAAGGCCAGTTCTGTGCATCCAGATGCATTTGACCTTTGTGTTTCACATCTGCTGTCCTCCAGCATTGCCATGAATGTGTGTTTGAGTTGGTGTCACCTTGTGTGTAGCTGCACAGATGGGAAGTAATTGATCAGTGCTCATATTAGAAGTTCTATTTACATTACCTCACCATTTTAAATGCTAAGCCCTGGATATTCATGGTAGCTGACTCCAGGTACCTGAGTGAGGTAATTATATTAGTTATTCAAATCTTATATGTTTTGTCATGTATATCTCAGAAAGAGTATAAAAATCTCCAGAGAAAGCTGCCTCTTTCCCAAGTGATTGACCTCACTCTCAAATCATCTGTCTCTGCATTGACTATGATGGAGCCCAAGTAAAGTTCTGTGGTTAAATACCTAAAGATATCCAAAATCTGGGCTGGCAATTTATAAATCCTAAAGACTTTGAGGGGAGCAAACCAGCATAAATCTTACTAGTTGACACATGGGAGACTGAATTAATATGCTCAAAGCAGAACAGAAAGTTTGTAGCAGATTCAGGGACTGACTGTGGATGCTGAGAAGTCCAGTTATAGCCTTAAACATTTGCATGGCATTTCTGCTCCACACAGCTGACCTCTCCAAACAAAATATGTATTTCTAAGATATTAAGATGTCTGTATATTTTTTTACATAGATTATATGTATATATATATATATATATATATACATTGCTACTAGTATGCACCTGCATTTCCTGTTGCCAGGTATTTTTTAAATGCATCAGCTGTGACTGATGTTGGCTTGAAAATAAATCCATTGAGAATCCCTGAATCCAAAGACCTCACCTGGCTCAAAATGCTGGAGGCTGACAGAGGTTACTGGGGAAGAGAATGGATCTCCTCACTTGCTGGCCAGTAGCAGTAGAGATGGTGGGCCTTCAGTGTCACCTAGTACCTCTGTCCTAATGTTGTTGGTAGAAAATATTTTGTGTCTACTGGGCTTAGTTTTCTCCTGATGGACCCTTCCTATATCCTAGAAATCAGCTACAAGTTGACAGCATGACTTAAACAGAAAGAGTGAGAGTGAGACTTAAACAGAAAGGCTGGGTGGGCTTTTGCAGCCTGTCAAGGAGCATGAAGCATGAATACAAACTTTGGTTCAGCTTTCCAGCAACTTCTGTGCCATGAATGCAGCCAAGGATCCAACGTTGACAGTCTTATGGGATGTGATGCTGCTAAATTTAAAAGAATAAGACTTATTTTTAGCATGAGCAGTTAACAGCATCCCACAAATCATATTGAGAGGCATGGCTCTGATTATGGATCTGTAACATGTTTGCCCTGATAAAAAACAGAACTGCATCAGGTGATCTTGTTAATGCAATATTTGTACAGTTGGGTAATAGATGTAGCTGTGGCTAAAAAAAAAGTTTAAAAAAAATAAGAATCAGCAGCTCTATTTTTTACCAGCAATTATTCATTTATAAACTGTAGCAGAGGAGTAGCTAGAATCAGAGTCAAGATCTGTTGGTCTGGAGGTTGAGAAGGTCTCTAAAAGGAGTAACATGTTCTACTCCCAGAACAGGTGTCCTTTTTCTCTCTGCTGGCTCTCCTTGGCACCTGCAGCACTTCAAGTGTGTTCTTACCTTCCACTTGACTTCATTTTGACATAAATATTGCTTAAAGTTGAGCATGTACTCACAGGCTTTTCTGGATAAAAGATGGACTTAAGTGTGTGCTTAAAACTTCCCTTAATTGCCCTTCTAAATAGTTCCAGAGTGGTGAGAGAGAATTGCTGCTGCCAGGCTTATTGATCTGGATTTTTCTAAGGAGCTGAGGGTTCTGAAAGTCTCAGCCATTCAGCCTGGTGAATATTTCACTTTTATGATACGTATTTCTGCTGAGGACCAGGTTTTTTACCAGTATGCAAATGCTTGACTAAAATAAGCAACTTGGTTTGTGAAGCCAGTCTTGGAGTCAGGTCATTGGGCAGTGGAGATGCTCAGAGGGTTCACTACAAACATGCATGATGTGACTTTTTTAAAATTTCTGGTTCCTTTTGGCTTCCATCAGCTGTTTATGCAACTTCTTTGTGTGTCTGAAAGTAAAATGAGAGTGGGCGCTAAGGTATTTTGAGCTTGGGAAATATTAGGAAAAATACATAAAGAAAAAAATAGTCATTACCTCACCTGCCCAGTCCCCGGTAGATCTAAGGATTTACAAGGAGCTCTCCCAAGATTAGACATCCTGGTTTTTATGGGGCTAAGTTCAGCAGTTTGTGAGATCAAATGGGACCACTAAGTCCTGAATTTGTTTCAGATACTAAATTTAAGGTCTGATGGGGAACTTGGGGATTATTACTTCTTTTTTTTTTTCTGCTGGGGAGTTTTATTCTTTTGCAAACTGAAAATAAGGCCTGGTGCATAAAATTACATTTCATTTTCTCTCAGAAAAGGTAATTTGCTCAGAAATAAAATTTTTCACTTGTTTAATCTGGCAAAATCATTCTTTGTGAAGAAAGTTCACTTGGAAGTTTTATAATCCTTTACTGGGATACTAACTTGCAGAGTGGAACATTGTAGAACAATCTCTTGTCTTGAACTTTGACTTTTCCAACTGATTTTTATAAAAAAATCAGTTCACAAGTGCATATCAAAACCTGTTGTCATCTTTTTAGGTCTATGAGATGCCTTTGGCATCTAGAGATGGCACTGTTTAGTCAGCTACTGCCTCCTCTGATACATCCAAGAGAAGCTCATGCTTTGGAGAGGCAAAATTGTGCAAGTTCCCACATTCTTTGAAATGCAGCATTTTATTCCCAGCTGGACCCATCTTGGGCCTATTGGGGAATGTCCTTGGAGTTCACTCGAGGAGATTTTCCAGTAAATTCAAGTACAGCACTTCTTTCTGGATCACATTTGAAGAGGCTCTTTGTGGCTCTCCTTTCCTTTGAAAGAGTTATCCATGTCTCACTTCCATGAGCTCTGGCAGGATGAGCTTTGCTCTTTTGCTCCTAGATGATCTTAAGCTCAGTTCTGCAAACCTGAGCACCCGTAAGCTGAGAGCCACTTGAAACTTCAAACTTAGAGCCAGCTCCTGTTTTCATAGGTGATTACTCAGGGATGCAATGAATACTCTAGGTTGTAACCCAATTGTACTGTCTCAGTGCCCTGTTGGAAGGGAGCTGAGATCCAAATGTGAGTTTAGGGCTGCTTCCAGGTACTTATTCAAGTGCAGGTGGAGTTGCTGATACCCTTCCAGACTTGGGACTTCCCATTCAGTAAAGGTACTACAGCTTCTGCTCTATTTTCATCTCTGCTCCCCATATTCTTGGCCTGGACAGATGGACTGGAAGAATTTAAAACCTCTTTAGAATGCAGCCTGATAGACCCACATCCTGTGGGACTGAAGGCAGTACATCAATTCACCCGAACTGAAAGTTGTGGTGGTCCCTCCAATGGCAGCCTGTCCAGACTCAGAGCCTAGTGGTGGGACATTGAGTGAAAGGAGGTAGATGGGACTTGATGGAACAACAGCCTGGGAGAAGTAAGGGCTCTGTGTAGTTGTGATATTTGGTTCTGGATGAGTTGGCTCTCTGCCATCAGGCGGTGGCAGGGGGCCAAGGGGACAGAGTGCGGGGCCCAGTGTCTCATATCTGCTGAGACAGAACATGAGAATCCACAGTGGAGCCAGCCTCTCCCCCTTCCCATTTCTTCTTCCAGAAAATGGCTAATGTAAATAAATTGTCTGTTCACATGTGTTTTGGCATCTGAATGGAAACACTTGTCTCTGCACCCCCTGCTCCCTCCCTCCCTCCCCACTTCTGCTAAATGAGCCTTTCTTGCTCAGCCTCAGCTCAACCCAGAGTTATTCTGCTGGTATTTCCCTCTTGGACTGATCATCAGCCGAAGGAGCTGGCTGTAAAGCTGGTGACATACACCAGCCCTAATAATGTCCAAGAGCTAAAAGGTCCCCAGGCCCTGGTTTGTGCAGCAGATAAACATTGTGCAGGGACCCAGGGACTGCCCAAAATCTGTGTGTCAGACTATATGTACCAATCTGCTCACAAGGGTCTCTGTAGGAGCTCAGACTTGTTAAAAACTTCTCCCTCAGTGCTAGCAAAAGTTTGGCAGTATCCATGGTGTTCCGTGGAACACTAGTTTTGCATGGAAGCTCTTGATGTAGCTAAACCTTAACCTGTTGATAAGTTAGTGGAGAGGGAAATAACATATATTTAATAATAGAATTTCATCAAATGCTAATAGGTTATAATATAATGCTAATAGGGAAAAATACTCATACAAATTCATTTTGACTGGGTTACTCTCACTTCAGATTGTTTTGCAGAAACCAGGAGAAGAGAGGTGGTAGGTCATACGTTATGAAATACTTCAGATGCTTCCAGGTGGAAAAAATAAATATTCAGTCACTTACAATACCCCTTGTTAAAGGAGGAGGAGCTGGGAAGTGTATTGTCATCCTCCTCATGATGTGCATTTCCTGTGCTGCAGGATAATCAGCTATGGAGACATCCTTGATCTTGTAGGATTATTTGCTGCTGCACCTGACTGAACTTTCTCTCTCCTGATTAACATTTCATTAAATCCACTTCTAAAATGCCACTGTGACTACAGCACTGGGGAGAGGGGGCACTTGCAATGAGTGTTTTGCTCTCCATCCTGATTGCACCTGAATTAATTATGCTGAGTGCAGTGACAGGATCAATATTGATGTTCCAGAAGTTTATAAGGTTGTTGTGGTCATTAGGACAAGAGGACTGGGAGCAGCTTCATGTGTTTCAGCTGTGACCTCCTGTGAGCATAAAATGTCATCTCGTTACAATTCAGATTGCCCTGATTTTGGGTAATTTCTTTCTAAGACTGAGCTAGTTTTGGAATCTCATTAGCTTACTAACATTTGCATGTGTTAATAGAGTTCTTGTTTTTAATCTTTTTCCTTCCTTACCAATGCAAATGGGAGTGCAAATCAGGGGGTTGGATTGCAGGGCTGAAAATTGTGGATTTTATTTTGGACCTGCTCAGCCATCTTCTGTTTTTGGATCCCCAACTCAACAGATGCTATTCTGGGATAATGTTTCCTCTCCTCGTGGGCTGGTCAGTAGAGCTCTTGCAAGGACACAGGGCTGTCACCATGTATTTCAACCCTACCCTATAGTGTGTGCCAGAGGGGAAGAAATCCCCATTCCATCATAAGGATTAATAGTATTTATCTGGTATAATTTTTTACCTGCATTGTCTACTTAATTGCCAGCATTTCAGCTTTGTCCAGGTTTCATGTTAAAGTAGTTCTGGTTTGAAGGAACTTTTGAAGTCCAACTCCTTGTAATAAGGAGAGACATCTTCAACTAGATCAGGTTTGAGCAGAGCGAGCCCCATCCGTAGAATCATAGAATAGTTTGGGTTGGAAGGGACCTTAAAGATCATCGAGTTCCAACCCCGCTGCCATAGGACCTTGAATATTTGCAGGGATGGGATATCTACCACCTCTGAAAATTCTAACCATTCTCAAATAACTGAAGCTGAATTTTCCTTTTCAATAGTCTTTTCAGATCTGATGTCTTCTGAATAATGTTTTGAAGCTGAGACAGCATTTCCCAGAAAATCGGGCTTCAAGAAATTATTTAATTTGGCACATTCGATGCACACTTTGAAAATTAATAGGTTTAGGTTGTAGCAGAAAAGCAATGTGGAATTCAATAGCAGAATGTTCTAATGAAGTGAATCTTTTAATCAATAGATTACTCTGATTAAGTTTCACCATCTTTCTCCCTGTCCTCCAGCAGCTGAGTACCAGCTGGGTTAGGAATGCTCTCCATGATATAACTGGATGCAGACAACTAATTTGGTTGTAGTTTA
>VZTY01026083.1:354835-384992 GCA_013400935.1 Turnix velox | reverse complement strand
ACTTAATGAAAACAGGGCCAAAGGAATATTTTGACACAGGGAATTCCACACAGGGAAGATGAAGCCAACCTTTTATTAATATTGTGAATTACACACATTCTTACACTGAGACTTTGAACTCAAAGGGTTCACATGAGATTTGAGCAGGCTTATTGTATAAGAACAGCATCACATACTTAGCATGTGTGACCCCTAAACTCTGGTAGGACCACTCTTTATCCTTCCTTTCTAGGGGATTGTTTGTCTAAGTATTTCCATGTCTTTTGGTGGTGGTGTTTTGTAATTAACTTGAGGTTAAGTGGTGTAACATACATCCACGTCATTTAGTTCTGTTGCTAGAAGCTTCTTCAGTGATAGATCTAAGAGTATTTAGATTCCCTATTGGAAACAGCTTGTTAAGGAGTATGGCTCATTTGGTATATCTGTGTTGGACTTTGTGAAGTGCTGTGATAAATACTTGTTTTGTTTATTATAATTTATGGATTCCACCAACATCTGCATATTGTTTGGTTTCCAAATCATGAAAAGTATATTTGCCATAAACAAAACCCCTATAAGGATTCTCAAGATTATCTTTCCAAATGCCACGTACTCTGGTATATGTAAGATTTTTGTGTAGTATGTCCAAGCAGCTGACAAGTCAGGTCCCATGTAAACTAGAAAGAAGGAAATGAATTCCAAAGGCTAGAAGCAAATACTTGCTAGTAGCCCCCTGCCTTGTTTTCCTCCAAATCAAAAAACTCCTTATATAATTTCTACTGAACTATAATTAAAATTCTGTAAGGCAGACATTAATAGTACCTCCACTGCAGAATACTTTGTGAACCCAAATCTATTTACTTTAATACATATTAACATATTTATCTTTGGAGAGCAAGTAATAGGTAAATGGAAAAGGATTCTGAGATGATAGATTGGTAACTAAAGCAATATCATTCAACCAAGGATTTCATATACTTCCATAGGATTATGTGGTGATAGGGAATGAGGCATATTTTTTAGGCCATTTCTTTATCTCGGTCTATAGGAAAGCATTGCAGCTTTTGAATACAGAATGAGGAATTGCTTTCATGGTAGTCAAAAGCTCATTGAGTTCATTTGTTTTCTTTTGTGGAGGTGATGGAAAACAAAGGTCATATGCTTTTTCCCCATTCTTGCCTTGTTTTATCTTAAGAGTTCTTATCTTATTTTTGAACTTTGAGAATAAAATATTAAAAATAGCTTCCAATATTTATAAGGATGGGGAAGGAACAGCTCCTAAAAAGATATTTTAATGTACTGACTTTTTCATTACTCAGCAGGTGGTCCTTTTAATATAAATTGAACTTGTAAATAGCAACCCACCTTTTTACATGGATTCAATTACAGTGAATGTTTCCAAAAGTTAGAGGCATAGGGGAAAAAAACCTTTCCTTTTCATTCTCTCTCTTACTAAATTAAAAACGAATCTTTAATTTTTTTTTTTGTTTTTGTTTTTGTTTTTTTTTGGTCATGTATACTGGTCATAGTCTAAATGCAATGATGTATGAAATAATAAAAAACTTTTATATTTTTCTGGTCTATTTCCTGCTTTCTATTTATCTTCCTCTTAGTCGATACTACAACTGTACAGAGAATAATTCAAGCCAAAGTGGAATTTACTTTTTCTGTTTGTGTTTTTTTTTTTTAAGTAGCTTTCAGGTTTTTCACAGGCTCATGCTGACCTGTGCTGTGCTTTTCCCCTTTCTCATGAAACATTCTCATAGGACTTACCCTCTTCTTTCAGGACCATCATTATTTCCCAGGCTACTTTCTTCTGGAAAACAAATCACAATGCAATGCATGCCACCTTATAAAAATGAAAAGAGTTCACCATACCTAATTTTAGAACTGGAAAAGTTATATAATTTTTTTATATATATACATCATATCTAAAATATCTAAAATAATCTCCTCTTTAGGTGTCATTTCCCATCTGTTTTTTTTCTTCCAAGCCTGCTGTAAGCTCAGACTTGTCATCTAAAGTCAAGTGAGACAAATCCCACTCTGAAGGTCCTCAGTACCCTGAGGGTTCCAGTTAAAATACAAGTCAATAAGAATTACTGAAGTTTCATGAAAAAGAGGCAACACACAATACTGATTACTAATGCTGTCTCTGTCATAGTATTTTATGGGGTCCATAAGAGTTTGAATAAGACTTTTCCAAGTGAAATGAATTGTGTCTTGCAAAAGCATTGTGAAGTGCCTGAGCGATATTTCAAATAACAGTTCTTAAGCACAGCTTAGGGAATGAGAAGTACACCTTATCTTAGAAGTACAGCTTTTAACCTGCATGCCATTAACACCAACAGTGAAAATAAATACTATTTCTGGTAGGATTCCCTGGCTGAAAGGCATTCAAAGAAATTATTCCCGCCTTGTGAATTTCCTAAGACATTATTTGTCTAGGCAAGTAAAAGCCATGTCCTGATGCGGTGCTGTAGCTGCTAACTTCAACTCATTAGGTTCTGCTGTAGGAAACAGTTTGCACAAAACTGGTCCATTTAACTTATAACTCTCCAAATCTGTCTTTGTGCCCAGCAACCTACAGGCAGACAAAGGCAGTGGTTTAAATCCTTGGCATTTCATGTCCTTCTAATCACAGCTGATGCAGGTTTTCTCCAGAAATATATCTTCTGTTGTATTTACTGGGTTGAAGGAAGATTCTAAGGAACTATGTATCTGTTGTACTCAGGCAGATGTGATTCCCAATATAACCCATATATGTAGTAATTAGATTTGCTTTCCTGTCAAAAGCATTGTGATTTAAATTCATGTGCTGAAAACTACTATCCTAAGACCACTTGCAAGGGTACAATTCATGGCAAGCAAAAAAAAATGAGTGCATATAGGCTTAGTGATTATTTTTACATACAGTGTGTATATTTTTAAAATTACTGTTACTGAGTTCAACTGCTGATGGAAGATGTGTATGTATTAATTATTACAAGAACTGGCAAACATTAAATCAGGCACAGTATTTCTTTGCATATAAATTGCAATATTATGGAATAAAGGTTGTTGAGCTGGACATGAAATTGCCAATAATGTTTTGTACCCAGTTTCATGCCATACCATCCTCATCCTGTAGCACTCCATTTGTTGCAGCTACTCTTTTTGTACTATTATAAGCTCAAGAGATTGCATCTCAGTCCTCCACATTGGCTCTGAATAGAGGTTATGCAATATCATACCAGATTTTTTTGAGGTACAGATTTCTTGCCTTCAGAGACATGAATGAGCTTGTTTCAGTACCTATGATAGGGAGAATTGATACTGTCCTATTTTGCAGTAAATATATTGTGCTTTCCACTTCAAATAACCCATCAACTGATACTTGAACTGCAGAGGTAAATCTAAGTTTCTTGTTCTTATTACATGGAGATTTACTGAAAACAACTCTATTGGCAGTTTTTAATATTACATTGGCACTGTTTCTCATAATTCTTTCAAACCTTTCTATAGAAGCAGAAAACAACATTGACTTGTCATTAAAGAATACTAACAATGACTTATAGGAAGATTTTTGTGAGTGGATGTTTTGTATTGAAACTGACAGCCCAAGATGTCTGTTTGTAATATTCATATGCAGATATAATTTCAATTGAAACTACATCTAGCCTTTTGCAAATAGTATCATACTGTGTACTTCATAGAAATTATGTCTGTGTAAGAATTGTTAATTTGTGCTCTCTGTAGTCATCATGTGCTTCTTAAATGAAGTCAGTCTTTCAGAGTTCTAAAAGGTAAACACACAGAGGCTACCCAAATGAGAACCTCCTTTGAAGCAATGATGACAAATCAAAGCATCCAATCAGCTCAGAGCTGCATGTGTGCAGCAACTCTGAGGTCTTGTTTGCTGAGGTCTGTGGCAGTAAATTTGAAAATAACCATTTTTAAGATACCAACCTCCTGTGTTTCATAACATCTCCTCAGCAAACATCAAGAACTGACAAACTGGTGCATCACTTCAGCGGAGATGTGAAACCTTTAGTATAGGATTTCCACATCTGAGCATCACCTGCATATTTCTGCCTGATAAAAGGGACTATACTAAAAAGAAATACTAATTTCCAAAAAAATGCAAGATTAAAGATTAGGTATTTTATATTTGCTGGTTCTTTGTGATTTTAAAATCTAATTTAATAAGCAAATTAAATTACTGTAGAACATACATTTTTTTAAAATAATCTGAATAATGAGTATTGATACTTGTCATATTTTTACAGAAAATGCAACAGCTGGGTATTTTTTGTTTTCTTTTTATTGTGCATATATTCATTTCTTATTGCCTATGGTTTTTTAAAAAACTGTAAACTATTTAGACATGGCCTAGATTTAGAAAATGATGTTTTAGAAATCTGATTTAGAGTGTGCCTGGAAAGGGCACTTTATTATACACAAACTGTTTCCTTGCTTTCATGTTGATAAGTGATTTGGGCAATGGTAGACCACTGGCCTTACCTCAGGAATATACAATGGTTTAGAAGATATTTTAATGAAACAGTAATTGGGGACATGAATGTAGTGGAAGCCCTCATGAAATTTATCAAGTATAGAGCATGGCAAAATAAATTTTATGAAATAGGTGTTTTTTCTTGAGGACAGAATCTCAGTAAGTTTCATCGGTATGGACTTTCTAGTATTTAAAAAGAGGTCTTAGTAACATTGTAAATGTGTACATAATCTGTAAAGTGATTAATAAACTGTCCAAAAAGGTTAACATGATGATGAGCTGTATTTAAAGTTATTGGAAGGAAGGAAGTTACTAGTGTGACTCCGGAAGGAACGTTGGTCTTCAATCAGTGTTACTCATTTAACAGCCATCCCCAGAAAGTAAAACTTATGAAATGTGCTGCTGATACATACTGGAGAGTTTTGGCAGCTTGTAGAAGGAATCTTTGAGGAAAAGGGCTGAGATTGGGAGAGGATTATTAGAAAAAGATAACGAGCATGGGTACAAAATGAAAGGTATCCAGTGATAAATAATTTGTCCTATCTAGGTTCTCATCCCTTGTAAACAGGAAAAAAAAAAAAAAAGTTCATGAGTGATTAGAGACAACTTAAAAACTGAAAGCATCTCTATGACTTACTGAGCAAAATATTCAAGGAATATGGAGATGTATTAATTTAGAAAGACACAGGTGAAATTCTACAGTTCTTGCCATCAGACTTTCAGGGAGATAAATCCATTTTAGAGCAGCTGAAGAGAATGGTTATCAAAATTATTGGGGGACCAGGGAAGCTCATTGTATAAGCAAAGTTAATGATCAGATGTCTGTAACCTGTCTTAATAGCCATGGGTTGGAGAGGGACCTTGGGGCTCAGCACAGACTGAAAATTAATCATAGAATGTGTTGAGTTGGAAAGGGTCTTCAAAGGTTGTGTAGTTCAGGTCCCCTTCAGCGAGCACTAGATCAGGTTGCTCAGAGCCTCATCAAGCCTGGCCTTGGATGTCTCCAGGGATGGGGCTTCCACCAACCTCTCTGGGCAGCCAGTTCTATTGTCTCACCATCTTCCTGGTGAAGAAATTTTCATAATGTTCTAAATCTACTCTGCTTTAGTTTAAAACCATTGCCAAATACATGAATTCCAACCGATCTCAAATAGAGAATGTAACTTTTACATTGTTTTTTGAATCCATGTGTTCTCTTCCTTAATATTTCATGTAAGAAATTATATAACTATTTCCTTGACAGTTTTTTAATCTTAGGTTCATGCCAGTATTTTTGTATGCCTTACATTAAGGTTTGTGCATGTGTGTGCCGTTAAACAGTATCTTCATGGCCTGTCATTTGGTGGCTTGCACTGTGATGCGCAAGGTATTCAGCATCTACTAAAACATAAATTAGGAAGTCAATCCTTTAGTGACCCATCAAGTTCACATGAATTCTCTGTGATACGTTGTTTCTGTGACTGTACTAAATCCAAAGATCAAGGCTTGCATTTTCACTGCTAGGTGATTTGGTTGCATTTATGCAGCTTCATTAGTAAGAAGGCAGCAAGCAGAAAATTCATGCGAGTTGTCTTTTTGAAATGTTGTATTGCCTAGCAGTTTTATTTGTACGCATTTGTAAGAGGCTGGTCACTGTCGTACTTAGCTAACCCATAAAGGAAAAAGCCGCATTGTGATTTGTTGGAAAAATACCTTGTCTGCTAGACAATTACATTTCAGAACAACTTGGGATACCTGTAAGGCCAAAATTTGGAGTGAGAGGTAGTCCAGTAATTTATTTAGATATTTACATTGAGCTGGCCCTCCTACATATTATTTGTTACTCAAGATTGCTCTAGAACTACAGGCTCTGTATGGAGCACATTATGAAGCTCTGAAAATGCCAAAGATTAATCAATATTTTTGGATGTTTATCTGTATAACTCAGGCCAAGCCTCCTTCCAGAATGACAAATACCTCTGAAAAAAAGATTGAAATTCAGCTGACATAAGTTATTATAACAAACTGAACTGCTTAGGCCTGGCCTTGCTGGAGAGATGCAGCTGGAGGGAGTACAACCAAACCCAGGAAAATAATTTCACACAGATAATTGACCTTATTGCCCTACTTCTCTGTAGGAAAGAGCCTGCACTTTTGGAAATGCCTTGCCTTCATCTGGTAATTGGAGTGTTTCACAACTCTTAGGAAGTGATATTAGCTGGGGAGCTAGTGTGTTGAGTGAGCTCTACCAAGTCATATATAATAGCCTAGTAATGTTAATGTGCACATCATGTGAAATATTACAGGTATTCAGACATGGCAGTAGGTTTTCAACAGATGTTTAAGTCATTGAAAATTGCAAATTTGGAAATGAATGCCAATTAAAAAAACCTCTCATCTATCATAATGGCTATCAAGTCATGTTTGGAGAGTTGCTGGGGGCTTTTTTCTGTTTTGAAAAGACTTATGGTGCTTGTTTTGTCTAATCATCTCTTCTGTCAACCTAACACATGCAGGGGTTTTATTGGCAGTGCATTGTTCGGGGAATGAAGTATATATGGATTATTGTCTTTATCTAGACATGCATTGATATCTGAGATGGCTTGGTATTTTCCTACTTGCCTTGAAATATCCTTCCTTCCAATATTTCTTGTAAAATATCAAATACAAGTTTCGGCCCTGACAAATATTTCTAGAACCATCACTCCTGTGAGTCGTTCCAAAGTCTTCATTTCCCTTCAGAACTGAGGCTCTTCATTTGTTCCTTCTTTTTTGGGAGTTCACAGGCAAAGTTACTTTATTGAGCTTTCAGTGTTATTGAATTTAAGAACAGTAGCTCAGGCATGCTGCCAAGTCAGTGTTTTGGGACTGAAATTGTCATTGTTTTTCTTTGTTGTTGAAAAAAATACGGTGTTCAAACTTGAAGCTAAAGTTGTCTTTGTAGAATAAATAATTACCTGATATTATTTGCCATTTGTGCATGTGCCATAAATTTTGTGAGAACAGAGCAAGATGGGTTACAGTCCTAAAGAATCCTGGTTCTGTTTTCTCATTTTATTTCAGCATAATTTTCTCATTTTTTTAACTGAGAATTCTGTATCGAGCACAAGGTTGTGAACTTGCTAGTCTGGTGCCATCTTTAGACTGGCAAGAAGACTCATGCTTACAATGTTGGAATTTTTTGCTAGAAGCAAAATATTTTCCCCTCAATGAAATTATATGTTTCTGTTTATCTAAGTACTTCTTATACTGATTCTTCTCCATTTTGTGTTACTACCTGGAGGAGTGACTATGGAAAAAGCAACATCAGACTCTTGAGTTTTAGCTAACTGGCTGTATATTAATGTCTCATTTAAACATTAAGCCCCTGTTTTCCTCCAAGTTATGAAGATATTCTGTAATGACTTGTAGTCATTACAGAAAACCAAAACAGTAGAGATGCTGAAATGTGAAGCAGAGGATATGTTCTTGCTAGGAAAGTGTGTCAGGCAACAGTTTAAGATTTGTCTGTTCCACTGTGCTGCTGATTTTTCTTATTTGCTTTTATGTTTGTGCTTTATCATTATAACATTTTTGTTTTTAAATCGGCACTTAGAGAGCTATGGATGGCAGTGTATCTGCAGTATTTTGATGTTGAGATGTTGGCATGGGAAAACTGGGAATAATCTTTTTCATAATATTGTATACAAGCTTGATAAAATCCTTTAATTTTTCTGTGCTTCGGTTACCCCCACACGAAGCTGAAATAATAGTTCCCTGCTGCCAGCCAAATGATTCTTCCACTCTCCCTACAATGGGAATACTCTAATAGTTAGGAATAGGAGCTGGAAACATTTTTGTTTAGAGGATCAAAAGAGGGTAATGCTAACTCGGAATCGTAAGAAAAGGAAGCATTTATCATTGTTTTCAACTAATATGTTGTGGTTACATTCCGCACCAGTTTGTAAAGCTCTAGCTTGATTTAGTTTGGTATGCATATACCCAGACTAAAGGTACTGATGCAGTTGCTTCTTGATGTGCCTGAGCATAAAATCATTTGACTAGATAAGGATTCACCTGTGATGTTTATCAATATTCAGAACCGTCAAGATAGAAGAATACATGTACACTTTTGACAGAAACATTTGTTGTAAAATTAAAAACATCTAATATGTATAATGAATGGATTAAAAATATGCAACCCCTAAAATTCATTACGTTTTTTTGTTTAGTTTGCTCTAGTTCTGATATATAGATAAAATAAATACTTAAGAGGAACCGGTGACTGCAAATGAGAAATACCTATTGTGAATTGTTGCTTTGAAAATACATGTCAGAAAAAACAAGGAAGCCATGTAAGAAAATCAAATATCAAATAGAAAAGAGATAAAAATCTACTTGAAAACACTGATTTCATTGTGTCTTATATAACTTGCTTTTGCTGTGTTTCATCTGTCCATTTTTCTATCCCCACATCTCCAAAAACTAATACCTTCCCACAAAACACAGCTATCTTTTAACTTCTGTGACTAGCACCTGCAGATTGAAAACGATCAGCAGGAATTTATGCACTGATTTCAGAGGGCTGAGGAAGGAACAAGGATCTCCAGATTGCACAGTAGATGCAGCACAGGCTGGGTGGCTGGGGCGTATGTGGGAGACACACTGATGTGCCTTTCTGCATCTCGCACATCCCTGGTGCATGTTCTAGTCACTAGCTGGGGGAGCGAGGAGTGGAAGTCTTTCATGCTTCGCTGAAAAGGGCTTCGAAGTTTGTCAAATACATTCCAATATGGAGAAGGGAATAAAAATCTGCTCAAATAATTTTTACATGAAGAGGATATTGCTTCCTTCTCAGCACTTGGCAGTTTCATATTGTGGGTCTCAAACATGTACAAACACACTTTCATGGTGTTTAGCTGCAGAGTTTTTGTTGGAATCACTTCAGAAAAATATGTGAACATTCCCATTGGATGTTTGAATAATACAGGATTAAGAATTTGTCTGTGGTATGGATGTGTGTATTTTTACAGCCTAAGTTTTGTTAGAAGGATTACAGCAAAGCATCCTTTTTAAGATGTAGATGTAAAAAAATCTTCAAAATAGAAGTCACTCTGATCAGTGTACATCTAGCTCTGACATCTAATGTATCCCTCCCTTCATTAATAGAAACAACTGAAAGGAGTCAGGTAGAGAAGATGGATCAGAAGAGCGTTGAAGCTGTGTCAGCTGTCTTTCCCCTCAGAGCTTTGAATAATGTTGCCGTCCTTGCTGCCTAAGTGCCAGCCTCCTGTAATCCTGAATAATACCTACAGTAGAAGGATTTGCTGTCAGAACACAAAATGCCTCTGTGAGCCTACCCACTTCCTACACCATTGACTGAAGATCTGCTGTTGGTTCTGTTCCTTAGTGTCTAATTATACTGTCCAGTGAAACACATAAAATATGACAAGAGTAATTAACAAAAGAAAACAAAATAATCTTTTTTTATTTTTTGTTCCCTCAGCCTGCTGGGAACGTACAGCCACAGGCTGTAGCTGACCCAGTTCTTGATAAATCATGCAGCAAAAATGACACTGAGGCAACTAATGCCATCTACTGACTAAAATAACACTACCACTGGGATAGTCAGCCTCAAAAGAAGCTTGCAGGGCTGTTAATATTAAAAATAATCAGGATGTTATGTGCACCTCTTTGATTAAATATACACTGAGCTTGATAAGTTAAACCAAATGCTTTAAAAATCAGGATTCATTTGTCTTAAGCTTGTTCTGCATCCAGAAAGTTAAAATAATCTGTTGTTAGAAAAGCCTTTCAATAACCTGATTTTCAAAATTGCCTGGTACTTCCTCTCCCATTCCCTTCAGTAAGATTCGTGGCTTTTCTCATTATCTGTTCTGATAATGGTTTGCTAAAGATACTTTATATGCTGAAACTAATTTTAAACAGCAAAAGGTATATGCCTTTTCTCTTGCTCATTCATTGTTGCAATGAGTGATATCCAAGCATATTTTAAAGAGATTATTATCTTCAATTCAGAAGTGAGACCAGGGTTTGTGGGTTTTTTTGATACATTAGTAGAAATACATAACTAGTGTTAGGTATGTCTCTGCTTTGTGATATCTGCAAATAACTCCTTAATTTGAAGTATCTTTTCCTATGTTTATATTAACTAATACTTTGCTTCCATGCAATATGCAGAGAAATTTGTGTTTGAAGTAAGAGCCACATATCCTGCTAAAAATCATTCCCTGAGCAAAGTGGATTACATAGAAGGTATCAGCATCCTCCAGGATTATTATAGAGAACATTCTCTCTAATAATGAATAATCAGCTCTACATGGTGAAGCAAACCAGTGTGCTCAGCTCTTTTCTTAGACAATTAAATTATAAATCAGAGTCTCATTAAAGCAGATAAGGTACTTCAGGATGTTTTAAGTGGGTTGATGTTGCTTTAACTGGTGTCACTTTTCCAAGTGCTGAAATACTAATGCTTCTGAGGCAAAATCCTCCTGGTTATAAGGAGATTGGTAACTTCACGGGAAGAGATGTTGCCACTAGTCAAAGTGCATCTGATCTAGCTGCCTTTCATACAACAAAATCCTGACTGAATTAAAGCACTGGATCACTCTTTATTTAGCTTTCTCTGGCCTCCTTTGTTCAACAAATAACGAAAGCTGACTTCTGAGACAACAACTATGTACATTCCTTCCTGTTTTGCAGTGGAAGCACATCCTTTATTCATGAGAACTGGTGCTTCACTCTGTAGCTTTAATATACAAGCAGTTTAGAATTTTATGGAACTTTTAACAATTTATCTGCTTTCCTACTTCAGGTGAGAAGACTTCTTGTAGGTTTGAGGAAACAGGGTCTTTGGCTAAAAATGAACATGAAGGAAGCGTTGTAATAGGATATAGACTAATATAGAGGATCCAGTGTTTATAGCTGATGTTGTTCAAGTAATCTTCTATAAACACTACAGCTGAAAGAATAAATGCAATGAGTGGATTCATTCTCAATTTCCAATTTCACATAATTTTGCTTTTCTGTGTCAGAGAAGTTTTGCCTCCATTCTAGTAAATCTGTATGACATTCTACCCAGTAGTCTTCATTCTTGACTTCATGTAGTATTTGTCAAGCTACATACTACTACATCAGATCAGACTGATTCTTAGTTTCAAAAAACTCCTTCCTTGGCCTCCTCAATTACCCTTTTAATTTTATTCTACTACTTAATACATAATTTGTAACATTTTTAAAGATATCTTCCACTAATTCCACATTTTTTCCCCTTAAGTCTTTTGTATAGTAAATGTTTAAAGACTTACAGAATCTCTTTACAATACTCAATTTTATTAGAGCTTTTTATTCTGTTTGTTTTTATTTACATAGTCACTGTATATGAGAACAAGTCCAAAGAGGGTAGATTTAAATTAAACATTGGGAAGAAATTATTTGCTTTGAGGGTTGTGAGAGACTGGAACAGGTTGCCCAGAGCTGTGGATGCCTGCCCCATCCCTGGAAGAGTAACCTGGTCTAGTGGGAAGTCTCCCTGCCCAGGGTAGGGAGATGGAACTGGTCTCATCCAGCCCAAACCAATCCATGTAAATTAGTGTGATTTTTAATTGACACTTTTAATTCACATTTTCTGTATTTTTTGTATGGATGTTTTTCAATGCTCAAGATTTGTCTTTTAATGTTTAAAATACAGCAGTAGGCATTTAAGTAGCAGAATAATAGCAACCATTTCCATTTTTCTTTTAATAATTTTTAATCAGCCTCCATATAGCAGAGATGTATTTGTTTTCAAAATGTCATGGATTGTACTGTTTCATAGGTGTTTACAAAGCAGCAACTGTGTTGGCTTTCACTTCACATGAGCAGTAAACTTCTGTTGATCTTGGACTGTGACTCTAGGGCCTCTGAGTAAGTAAGGTTTGTGTAAGTCCTGCTGGGACAATTACAATAGTGTTGCAGTTTGCACAGAATTTTGTATTAAAGTGATAAATTCTTTTTTTTCTGTATGATTTTTAAGTTGTTGGTCACATGATATTGTATGCTATCTCTGCTGCTTAGGAGGGAAATTCTCATTTACATATATGATATCATAATGATAATTGATTTTTACCATTGTAACATACTCTGACAGTTGACTGATCAGAAAGCATGTTATGAGACAAACATGTAATATTTTTGTGGCTTTAGTGTATTTAAAATGTTGTCCTGTGCTTGTTATGATTAATATGAAGTTTTGGGTTTCTGGCACTGATGAGATTGATGCCATTTTGCTTTAGTATTTAAAAACAATAGAATTGGGATGTTCTTTTGTTGAGATGGCTATGTTGTTTTATTTGGCTTCTAAAGTCATTTAGGTTCTCTAGTCAAGTTATTTTTATTCAGAACATTTTCTGGTACTCACAGAGGACACACAGGAGAAAATACTGAAGGTCTCATGTCAGCAATAGATGCAATAGACAACTCACTGTTATTTGCTGTATCTAGGAATTTTTAAACAGCTCTGTTACAAGCAATGCAGCATGTACAGCATGGGTGTTTTATTAGCTGTCATAAACTGGGGTACCAGTTCCAGAAAAAAATGCATAATGTTATGTGATAATGGCTGACTGTGAAGGATTATGCAAAGAGAATTCATAAAGAATTTATACTTTTAAACAGAATATGAGAGCCCATTTTCAATTGCTTCGTGAATTTGCTTTAAACCAAGCTTTGTGCCAAAAAAGTCAGGCTTCTTGTTTTCTGGAGGTGTGGATTATAGCAGGATTACTCAGCAGGTTGGAGGCACAGATCAGAATTGGGTCACAAGGATCATACTGGCTAATGGGCAGAATGTAGCAAAAACTCCCCTATCTCTTTGATAGAGCAGAAGCTTTCAGAGTTACCCATCTCTCTCAGCGGTCCTATTTGCTGCTTCTCCTGCTGCAATCCAGCTCCTGTATGGTGCTCCCTGTGCCTGACCTGTTTGTGCAAGGGCCTTGTTTCTGACTCTTCATCCGTGCTGAGATGGTTACCAAAAACTGCCTTCAGTAGCCTCTTCATATTGCCATGCAAACTGGGAAGACACTGAGAGGATGAGTTTTGTTCGGAGCTGTGGCAGAATGTGATGAGAACCTAGGAGGCCACTGTGGGCTTCAGTACCTTACCCTCAGTGTTACCATACGATGCTACTGAATCCTGAATCCTGACAACCTGATCTTTAGTGATCCGTGGAAAGAAGGAAGAGAAAGTTATCTTTGTCTTTCTAATTAATATTGCTCCCTAAGAGCCGGATGTTAGTGCTGGAACTGAGTTTCTTTGAAGACAATCTACTGCTGGAGTACCTGTCACAACCTGGCCAAAAGGCCCCTCCAAATGATAGATGGTCCCTCCTCCTCTCTCAAAAAAGAGGAGAGGAGGGAATGTAGAGATTTAGGAGTTTGGTAAAATTCTAAAATACTTTAATAGATAATAAAACAATAAAATTAAAAGGAAATAGATAAAAAGGTATACAATGTATACAGAACCGTACCAGGCTCCCAGGATGACAGTCATGTCCCCAGCAGACACAAGGGGAAATTAAATCATTTGTAAATTGATATAGGTGCATGCAAAAAAAAAAAAAAAAGTCAGAGACAATGCTCTATATGCAGGTTTCAGGAAGGTTATTTACCCTGCCTTTATGTCAGTGAAGTGGAGATGTGGAAGAATCTATTGTTGTGCTTTGAATGCCTCCAGTAGACACATGGCATTAGCTAGCAAGGAGCATGCCTTCTCCCTGCCATTCCCTCCTCCCTGGCTCTCCTTCCCAGGAGGAAATCTGACCCCAGGGAGGAGTAAGGTGCTCATTAAGAGGCCAAGCTGCATGGCACACAGTGAATTCACATGATTTTAAGATGACAAATGCAGAGGGTTCTGTCTTTGACAAACAATGGTAAAAAGTAAAAATAAGTTATGACTTCTCTTTTATTCTTCTTTTACCATTTCAATGTGTGAGTCAGCATAGTAAACAGTATTGTACAGCAGGAGGGATCTAAATAAGATTACACTTGTTAAATTGAAAGAATGTGTTCTAAGGATAGCAATTAACATATATGGACCACAGGACAGAGAGTCAGCACTGAGTAATTTTTATGTATTCATTCCTTGTACTTTTTACTTTCATTCTTGTGACCTTTCTTAGCACTTGTGACTCATTCTTTTAGTGCATTGTTTTTCCCTCTTCCATATTTCACCTTTTCTCTTAGAATCTACTCTCTCACTTTGTTAGTCTCCTTTTGTTTTTCTCCTCTCTCCTGAATTGCACTCAACAATCACACACTTATGTCACCTTCCTCCATGACTATTTTACTTCCTCTATAAGTGCTTCATCCTTCAGTTTTGTCCCTTGACACTCACCCCTTCCAGGAGTTCCTTTTCCATCCATCACAGGCAGTTTAGGTTAGCACTTTCCCCGCAGATTTGTCTCCTCCACATCAGCAGTAGTATTGAATTTCCTCTGTAGTAGAAGGAACAGTAGTGGCTAGATGCTAATTCTGTCCTAAAGCAGCATCACCTTTAAAAAGGAGAAGGAAACCTGCATCTGAATTGAGCTCAGTGTTTTCTTTCTCCTATTGGTAATGCTGGTGTCAGGGGAAGGAGCTGACTTCAGAAAGCTGAAATGCCAGTCTGAAACATCAATTAAGGTCAAAGACGAGCGCAGCACTAGTGCTTTTAAATGCACACCAAGTTAAAATGTTAATACTGAGCTTTGTGAAATGCAGGGTTGGGAGATTTATAGCCTCACAGGTTTTTTGATTCTATGCTCATTACGATTTAATTAGTTATTTCCCTTAATGAGAGGTTGAGTTCTGCTTATCTTTTTCGAACATTTGATCACTGCATTCCACAATCTTCTTATCCAAACTCTCCTAATAAATATTACATAGCAAAAGAACATGGAAGGAAAAGTTGTGTTCTAGTTGGGTATACTGAAAATTGGTATATTGCTTAGATATTTCTTGGTCAAATCTTTGTTAATTTTGTATGTTATCTGAATTTTTGAGTACATCTTCTTCTCTGATGGATGAAGGAAACATTGGATAAAAATCTCTCCATTTTCAGTTACAGCTGAAAAGTCATTATTTGGGAACACCACTTCTTAATACTGCCATCCCTTACATGCAATGTTAGGATATGTCCATCTTGATGTACTAGTCCAGACAAACTTTTGTTAAAAAAAAAAAAAATAACTTGTCAAAGGAAAGGCTATGTTTACATCAGAAAAATGTTTGGCTTCAGGCAGTAACATTATTCTTTAGCTTTTAAAGGTTGTTTTCTATACTGTCTCCAGTAGCTTGGAAACACTTGACAAAGCCAAGCTCCTCAGATGACAGTAGCAGACACTGGGAAAGGGTTCAGCAAGCAGGGCATCAATACCACTTAAATGTAGGTGCATAATGAAGAGAGGATGAAGACAATCATAGGTAGCAACTGCACAAGGTACAACTGCATTTCACAGTAATTGTAGTGGCCCACTTGTGTGGGGTTTAGTGCCATCCATGCTCTCTACTTTCTTCTGAGTCTCTGTTTCTCAATCAGTCTTTTGGCAATAACAGCATATGTTCTTAGGACTATCATGATGCATCCAGGTTAAGAAGAGAATGCCGAAAAACAGGAAACTATGTAGTAAGATCACTAGGGGGACTGGGTAACCTGAATTTTAATAAAACAGCAAGCTGGTTGACTCTAGCAAAAATAAGAGGAAGATTAAAACTATTGATGGTAGAAATGTTAGCAGGGGAAAAATGCTATTGAAGCTAAAAGATAACTCTGACCATTTATAAACTTAAACTGGAAGTTAGAGGAAGCTTTCCAACCATAAGAACAATGATATCTGGAAACTATCTTCCTGTAAGTGTGGGAAGAGAAGCATCCTGAACTGAATTTAAGATTTTTTGGAAAATGTTCTAAAAGGACAATTTACTCTATCAAGTACTGAAATCTCACTATATTTGTGTTATCTATGAGCTAACTTTCACTTTTAACTACATTTCTAAAATTGAAGAGTTATCAGTGGTTTTGTATTTGAGAGCATTTTTTTAAATGTTGGTTTACACACAGATGCAACATCTGTATGAGAAGTCTTCGAGGAAGCACTTTTTGTGAAGTCTGTCTGTGGAAGCAGCCATTTAACCTTCTTCATGTCCTCTGAGCCATTTTCCCAGGACTGGATTTTTTTTTTCTTTTGTTTTTATTTTAGTATTTCTTATGGAGGTAGACTCTTCTATCAGCTGGAATTATTTCAGAGCCTGTAAAAAATTGACAACTTCTTTCTAAAAATAAAATTTTAAAATGCTCATTCATAGGATCTTATCCATCTGAAACAAGGAGACTGAGTTCTTTCAACATGGTAATGGTGAACTAAGCTTACGTAACTCCATGTATCAGTCATTCTCAAGAACAGCAGTTTTCAGAAGCTCTATTCTTGACCCTTTACTTGTTTAGGCTTTTTTTTGGGGGGGGGAGGGTAATTAGGATGAGCATTGTTTAAGCTATCCACATACTCCAATATGATGTTCTGTTCCAGAAAATGAGTGCTTAACTTAACTCTAACAGTTGTGAGTGTGGAACTCCAGTGCATAACCCCATTTTGTCTGCCACTGTCACTGGGTTGCCCTTAATCATATTGATATATTCAAAGACTTTCCATATGTAAAAGACTAAAATGCTGCATCGTATTTTGCTACTATGTTTTCCTTTCCATTTACGTTTCTTAAAATACCTTGAAATTTTGTCACAGTGCCTTTATACATATGCATGATGTGCCACTGCAGGAGACAGAACTCTTATTTTTAGAACTTATGAAAAATGCATCCAAACTTCTAAGATGAATTAGAAATCAAGATTTTTGATTAGATATTTTGGGATTCAAATCATGTGAGACCACCAGAATGCAGACAATAAAAAGGGTGCTGTTAATGTATCTTCAGAGCAAGAGAATACCTTGCAGAAATCCCAAGGAGTCTTCTAAGCATTTGGGAGACAGGAAATACGAAACATAAGCTAAAATGACAGTTTTGCTGCCCACAGTTTGTAGCTTGTGGTAGTTATGATTGCATATTGTTTCTTTCCTGCTACTTCACTAAAGATGAGAAGTATCCTGGAATAATCTATATTCTGTTTATCCAGATTCACTAAAAAACAAACAGAAACAAAACATGTTGACTTTTCATGATTTAAGATTTCTGTAAGATTTATAAATTGATTGAACTGCCTTAATAATACACTTATAATAAATGTGACATTATTATATCCTTCTCTGTAAATTTGTGTTTTGTTAGCATGTGAAAATCCACTAGCAGTTTTTGTAAAGTTGAAAAATTTTTATTACCTTTCAACTCTCACTGATGTATAAATTTAAAATATCTACAAACTAATGACTTTAGGAATTTAAAGTGTAAATTGAATGGCACAGCTCAATGCTACTCCGTGCTTAATAAGTTTCACAGTACTTTCAATTACAAATATTTTGTATGACTTCTTAAAAAAAATTAAAACATTCTGTGGAGAAACATGTTATGCTTATGTTAATTGAACTGAAATCATGGGCTACTTTGAGCTAGTTGTATAAAAAAAAATTCTAAATAGAAATTATTTTGAATTTTGGAACATAAGTGTCTTGAGACAAATGGAGATGTAAGAACTGCATACTCAAAGATACAAGTTACAAACAGAATACAATTTTAGTTGTATTCTTGATACATTTTATTTTTTTTTTATTTTTCAAGGGAAAAATATGAGGTTAAATATCTAAAGGCTGTAAATTTTTTTTAATTATGTCCAGTACCTACAGCTTGTAGAAACCATAAGCTTCACCATTCAAAAGTGATTTCCCAGTTTGCTCTTTCAATGGTTATTTAGTATAGCAGAGAAATTCCATCTTCTGTTCTTAGTAACTTAACCTACCAAGAAAACCCTGCTGTGTACTTTACAAGCTGTGCAGCAGAAGGAAGATGTCAAAATGGAATGTGCTTCCTTTTTTTTTTACCAAAAATCATTTTCTTGGTTGAAAAGTCTTCCACATTGTATTAGGACAGTTCCTTAACAGATATAAGGTTTGTCTGGCTAGAGCTCTGCTCACTTGCAAAATCTTCATATTAACTGTTGTATTTATTTAGTTCTCACTCAGTTCACATTACTCCTCTGAAGACACGGTAGGTAATTACAGCAAACAAAAAGAATCCTATTTTTAACTACTTGTAGTTTGTTCTCTTTAAACAGAAAGACATTTCAATCAGATCCATCTAAAACATAACTTTGCTACAGCCTGTAGTCTGAGATGTGCTCAGGAAATACTGTCTTTGAGAATTCAAAAAAAGAACTGTAATTATAATCAGGTGGCTAATATGAAGAGAATATTTTCAGACATCTACTTTTTCCTTTGCTTTATATCTCTGCCTTATTCAATTAATAAATAAATAAAACGGACAAAAAATACCAGGCAATAAAACCAGGAAGCTTCATTTCAAGGAGGGGATGATAGGCAAGAACATATAAAAACTCGTGTGATTAGCCTCAAATATACCAGGCACTACATGATGACCATTAAAATTGCTTGAAAGTGGTATGCAACACATTACCATAGAATGGAAGAAACGGTTACTTTAACAGTTACTCTGACTGAATTGGGTTGAGTAACTTCTCACCTTCTTGAGCATTATAGTCATTTCAGTATTATTAAATGAAGATGGGATGGATGACTATTACTTTCCCCTATTTACATACTTTGTGTTTATAGTATGCAACAGAAATGTACATCTTGGAATATGGCCAAGTGCTGTTCTGTGTTTGAGTATTCAGAAATACAGATTTACTGAACTAGATTAAACCTATATTCCATGAAATATAATATAGGTTAGTATCAATCTTTAATATGTCTGGCAGTATTTAGATGCTTCAAACAGACATACATTACATCCTAAAATAGCTTGATGCAGAACTGTCTGTCATGTGGGCAATTCCTTCTAACCCTTGACTGCTGACAAATTAATGATGTTTGTAGCTTTCCAAGGGTAAAGGTAGTTTCAGAGGAGATTGTGGGAGAAGATTGTTAGGCCACATTGCAGTTCTCTTTCAGGAAGGTATATCTGATACAGTTTTGTTTACAGAAAATTATTATCTTTCCTCTCATGTCTCAGGAGAGAGGGATTCTCAGTTGTATATGCCTAGAACATAATCAAAGAGACTTTTTAAAATGTCTTTAGAAATGCTTTTATCAGCAAAAGTTAAAAATAGTTCCTGATAGGATCCAAGATTTGATTTCCTTTTACCTTTTCAATACTATTTTCCATTGCAAGTGAAAGTAATGAGCTCAAAATATAGCCAATTATATTTTGTGCAGCATCATTAGGCTGCAATAGACACTGTGACAAACAGTTTTGCTAAAAAGCAGTCCTCTATTTTCTGTGCTGTTATAATAAGTTTTCTTAGACAAATCTTTAATCAGTCCTGTGTTTTAACAAGACAGTCTTTTTTAAATTAGAATTTCCATAACTCCCAAACAATTGCAATTTATTGAAAAGATCTGAAAAGAATTGGTTATTACTCACTCCTGCTATGCTAAATTAATACATTTATTTGCTTCTGCTGAAGTTTAGAGCAGTTGAAGTTATACTTTCCAAACTGAACCACTTCCTTAGCCCATTAGGTAGACATAGAATATCAGGATCGATAAATGCATCCTATAAAATATTTATTTTGCTCTGTAATTAACATTCTTTTTTGTTTTTTGTTTTCATTGGTTCTAAAAGGATCAGTCCAAATCAAAGACTGTCGAAGTCTTGTCTGGTGCAACTATGCTGGCCAGTTCCTGCTTGTGTAGGTATAATGAGTGCAGATGAGGAGGCACATTTGATAATGAAGTTACACTGTCTTCTGAAATTGGATAATGCAGGCTGACAAAGCAGCACAACTACATAACTTCAAAGTTTTGCTGCCATGTCTGTACTGCAGAGATCTGCTAGCATACCTATGACTCTGCTAGATAAGCAAAACCAAATAAAGAGAACAGAGGAAGAAAGGCTCAGTTGATGAGGGAAAGGGGAGTTAAAAGACAGAAAGGGTTTTGCTGCAAAACAAGAGAATCATGAAACTGTAGGAGATTTTTCAAAGGTGTGAATGATAGCTAAATTTCTAACTTTCTGCTTCTGAAAATCTCCTATTGATATAATTCACAGACTGAGGTAAGATAAAGAGGAAGAACAGAGAACAGGAGAGAGAATGCTTGGAGGAGGGTTCTAAAAAGATGGGCTGAAGATGGTTAATAAAGCAGAGGAATGAGATTTTTGGATCACGTGAGCAGGAGTCACACACCAGGACAAGGAATAGGGGAGTAAAATAACAGCCATAAGCAAAAGTAAGAGGTATGGCTCTGCAGTGTTGTGTCATCACAGCTTGGTATGTGAAGTGAGCTACATCACCTCCTTGAGTTTTTCTCCTTAAACTCCCCTCCTCTCTTAATACTGGAATGTGGAATAAACAAATAGCCAATGGAGAAATAACTGAACTTATGTCAGGAATCCAAAAACACAGAGAGTAAGAAGTGTCTGAGTGAGAGGGGTAAAAAATACTTGGTTTTAACAAGACAGTCTAAAAAACATCTTGACACCTGACAAAGTTTTGACACCTGACACCTTTTTTGACTAAAGGTGCACCTTGTGTGTAGTCAAAACTATCTCAGTGCTTCAGCCCTCATGATCCTTTGCTTCTACTACAGTTGCAGCCTCCAATTTGTTCCCATTAGAAATACCCACCGACAGCCTGTGCCTGGCTGGTACTGCAGTTCTTAGCTCTTTAGCGTTTCTTCTCAAGAGTTGACAGTGTTTCAGAGAGATGACACTCTCCCTCTTTCAAGACAGCCAGCTGCCACTGTATTTTCTTCTCTCCCAATGGTGTATTTTGGCAGTAAATTTCCTTTGCAGCTGTGACTATAATTTGCATTTGGAGAGTACTGGTATAGAAAGAGAAGGTATTTAACAGAGCTAACAATTATTGTTTTCAGATGGTTGGAAAGGTGATGAAAATTCCAGTCAGTGTTTGTGGATTAAAACCAAATATTGCTCATTGCTATAAATGCTGCTGCTTTCACCTGCTGAGACAGGTGATAAAGTCTGATACATTAGTCCAGTTTTTTTCAAAAGGAAGGAACTTTCAGTGGGGCTTCACTTCTCAGCCTGGCTCCAGGTTTGTTCAGCACTTCAAGGAAAGCTGGACTGCATGTATGTAGGACAAGGAAGCTCCAGTTGTTCCTGCCTTCCAAGGACATCCCCTGGCTTCTGATTCTTTAGGCATCCTGTGAGGTTAAATGGTTATATAAAGGGCAGAATAAAAAATAAAGTGCTACTTAATGCGTGCTAGAAAAGTTAGGTAATGCACTTTGCCATTTACAGAAAGTCTTTTTCATCTTGGTTTAAATAATTTTAAATTACACTCTTTTTTTCTTTGGCAGCAAAACCATGGACAGAAGGAAGTTCAAATCTGTGTTGTTTTTTACTTGCAATTAATAATAAGGAAACAGGAATTACAAGGTTATAATTAAAGGTTTAGTGATTGCTTTTTGGTTTAAAATGCTCTTGAAGTGGCATTCTTTTCATCTTCCTTTTCTCTTTGCTAATGCACATTCCAGCCATTCCAGCCTAATTCCTGATTTTTTTGTCTCCAAGGACTTTGTTGAAGTGAAGGAAAAATTTGCACTTTTGTCTCTTCCTATTTATGATAATCTTTTCCATGTCACATTCTTAACATTTTACTGCACCCACTTTTGTTCTATTGTGAATGTCCCTTCTGCTTCAAGTCCAATTTTCTGCTTTTACATCACAGTGCTCAAACTATCCATTCTATTCTGTTTTCATAAGAACCAGCCCATAGAAACTAGATAACAGCTTGATACCGAAGATTTCTTCTTTCCACACACTATAATGCATCTTTTCCATAGAGATTTCTCAAGCTCATCAAATGCCCATGATACTGAACAATGCATCCGCATGCTTTTGCTGAAATATCTTTTCACAGAACCTTGAAATCCTAACTTTTTATCGCTCTGTCCTAAGGAGAAAGCAAACAGTTTCATCAATCATGTTGAATCCTTTTATGCTCTCTTTTCATAATGTATGTATAATCTCTGGAAAGCTCTTCGCTGCAGGTTTTTGAGAAAAAGCCAAATATTTCTTTAATAATTTGTGCTACAATCTTTATGAAGGACCAAGCTCTTGCAAACAATGCTAGTATTATCAATTTATTCTAGTTCTGTGTATACATGCTTTCGTGAAAACTAAATACCCAAGCCAAAAATGGCATAATGAGAGAATCTTAAAGATCACACAAGCCTCCCTAAATCCTGCTTCTGTTTTGCCTCACTGTCCTAATCCTTTTCCAGAGAATATACTTTGATTCACAGATTACAGAATGCAAAAACTGCCAGAGGCTGAAAATAATGTTAAAATTATGACTTGCCTGTCCCAGTCACTTTTTCTTCTTGAGTACTTGGAGCAGCAAGGAGTGTGAACCTCTGCCTTGCGTCACTTAACTTTTTGCCCAATTTTACTAGCCAAACAATAGCACATGACCTTGAAAGATGTGTATGTTTAATGCTCCCCAGCTGCAAGGCTGCTGTGCCATACAGTGCTCAGCAGGCTATAGGTCACGTAGCAGCAAAATCAGTACTGTTTTCAGCTCTAAGTTTGCTAAAGTTGCATATTTGTGTGGTAGCTGTGGTGACCTAGAAAGAACGGGAATTGAGTATGTAAATAATTGTCCTTATTCTGTGTTCTGTGGCAGCAAATAATCCTATTTTCCTATGCAGATATAATCAGTAAGCTTTTTTTGTTTCACTTTTAAAAGTGAAAAATCTTGGTTATTATAGGTTAGTGTTTGGGGATAATAAATGGTTATAATGTAATAGCAAAATACAGGAGGAAAAGAATCCTGAACAAACAAAAAAAAACATTATCACATGGAAGCATTCAGTTAGACAATATGATCGTCAAAAGAAAATAATATCTGAAATAGAACAGATTTTTAAATTAAATCAATAGGATACCTATACAAAGAATGCAGCACTGGATGTCCCTGTTTCACTTAACTTCTAGAGATCTAACCCCAATACCCAGTGCACTGGGTTAAGAAACAACCTGTAACTATCCTGTAACAAGTAAGGTATTCAGGGCCGTTCAAGCTTAATTACAAGTAAGTAAAATTTGTTCAAATTCCCATCTACAGACTTTAAAAACTTAATTATCCCACTCATGAGTTTTTGATGAACAGCACTTTTCCCCCAGTGAGCACCGAGTCAGTGTTTTAAAACTAAGAGTACTGTACTGAGCAAAAGGAAGAAGCGCTCATGAAAAAACTGGGAAAGCCAGCAAAATCAATAAATCAGCCATGCTTATTAAGTAGGATTTCTATCTCCCCAGGTTGTTTTGGCAATAACTCTAACCTTAGTTGCCCTCCTGCAGCAGTAAGTGGCTAATGAGGCAGAATGGTCTATCAATCACTGCCCACAGTCAGAATGCTACTGCAGACTGTTGTCCAAATTTGGGGTAGATCCAAACCTCAGTCTGAAAGGGCATGGGAGTATAACCACCATCCTAGATAAGGCACTCAGAAGACTGCTTTCAAAGTTCTCAGCCCAAGCATCGTGGCTGGCCTTAGTTCAGCAGGCTCCTTTCAAAGATGTAAGTGGGAAATACTCATGACCTAGAAGAGTCAGACAGAGATGCCAGACTGCTTTTGTAATCTTATTTATGCAAGCAGAGCAAATCCAGATTGTGGATTTTATTTGAGGATTTCTGATGTTGTGCATGTAAATGCCCCTACCCTCTACAACCTTGAGCTTTTCCATAGCTTTTGACCAAGCTTCCTATATTATATCTGGGAGATGTGTACCTCAAAGCAGTCCGCATGCTGAGTGAAAAGCTGCCTGATTAGTAGGGTATGCTAAAAGTAAGAGTGAGTCATAAAACCTTTTCTCCTTTGAACTGTCTCCAGCCCCTTCTTCTATATGATGTTTGTTCCCTCTCCTGAAGGCAGAACTGCAGGTCTTTTTTTTCCAATGCTGAACAATGACTCTTCCCTGTCAGAGAAGTGCAAATGAATGGAAGCATCAGCATTTTTGCATTCAAAATTCAGTGATGGGAGAACTCATTCAATAAAAGCAACCTTAGACTAAGGTTTGTCATCCATCCAGAGGAATCTAAAGCTATGCTGTGTGAGCTTTCTCTGTTGTAGATAAGAGGTGAGAATGTGGCCACATCAATCATTTTATTGAAAAATAAAGTTTTAAATTTAAATCCGTAAATATTTATTCAGTCCTTAACTGTAATTCAATAAAAAATATCCAAGTTGTTTTCTCTTTTCCTTTCGTTTTTTTACTTCCTCATTTTTACTCTGAAATTGTTTTATCTAGTGTTGGATACAAGATTCTTGTGAATAGCATCCTAGCTAAATTGCTCACATACAGAAATAATTACAGCATTAAAAATATTTGCACTAGCAGCAGAAAATGTCTCAGTTCTTTGTTATAAACAAAAAATCAGATATGTGTAAGTGTGTCTTTTAAAATATAACTTTCTAAAACACTGTAGGGAATACATAATTATTAATCTCGAAGTAGGATCTTTTTCTTTGGTTTCAGTAGAAAAATGTTATATTAGGAATTAATTGTTATGCCATTGACTGATAATTTTCCCTCCTACTGTGTGCACAAAGCTATTGGATGATGGCATATCATTCTCAAAAGGAGTAAAAATTGTCAGATATTAAGGGACTATTATTTCCAATTTCCACTTTTTCTTCCATGTGCTGATAAGATTGCCTTCAAAGTTTAAGCATATTACTTAGCCATAAATACCAAATAACTTCATGATTTTTTAATTAATTTAGGAAGCAAATCTTAATGCAGATGCTTCCTATGCCCCCATGCTCTTCTTTCCAGGACTGGTGACATTCATGAGACAGAAATCTTTTATGTAGCTGCAATTAGCAGAGCCTGTCATAGTTAAGCAGCTTGTGTTCATAGTTTTGCTGCTTTGTTGCTGGTTCCATTGCTGATACGATATGGCTGAAGAAAACCCTGAAAAATCTTTTTATCAACATCACAATTTATAAAAAATGTGTTTCCCCACGAACTCACCCTCTGTGTACAAGAAAATTCTTAGGTTCAAATTGTGATTATTTACTTTATTGACAGTAAAATCATAATACTTGGTTAGTCACCTTATAGCCAGCATAGTAGCACATCATTAAGCACATATGGGAGGAATATACCTCTTATATATACACCTATACAGAGAGATATATTTTTGTCCACACTGGTATCTGTGTATCTGATTGATATCTATGTGAGGAAGTGCCAGCATTTTTAAAAACAGAATGCATCTATCTAAAAAATAGGAACTTTTAATCAAACAAAATTTGTAGAATTTGCTCACATGTGAGTATTTTTCCCATTTGTACACTTGGGTGATGCATCTTAGAACTTCAATGCCATATACCAACTGTTTTAATTTTTCTAAATGCCAGCCATGTAATTTTATCATAGAATCTGAAAAACTAGCTGAGCTGTTTTCTTCTCCCACCTACCGCCAAGTAATGCAGCCCGAATTTCATGCACTTAGCTGCAAGAATGCAGTCCCATGCCTAAAATTGTAACTGTGTAATCTGCGGTAGGTTCTTAAAGATGTAATCAACTGATCTTTGAAATTTAGTTTATAATTTTATTTATGATGCAGAGGAGGAATACAGCTTTATTTTTTTCTCTCTTTTTTCATAATTTTTTGATACTGCAGATGTGACAGGGAAAAAGCACTTGGTGCTGAACGAGGTATGTCATTAAATCCAGTATATANACTGTAAAGAATTTCTTATGTCAAGTCTAAACCTACCCCCCTCCAATTTCCATCCGTTGTTTCTAGTTCTCCCATCTGATATTATGTTAAAAATTCCTACCCTGCCTTTCTGTAGGACCCCCTCAGGTACTGATAAGTTACTATGAGGTCCCCTCTGAGCCTTCTGAGAAAGAAGGCGCCATTTTTACATAGTCACTTGTCAGAGTAAAATCACAGTCTGAAGTGCCAATTATTTCACAACCTATGTCTAAGACTTAGCTTATCTGTGAGATAGGACTAAATCTCAGCTCCCCATATTTGGTTCCACAGTGCATGTACCATTCTGCTTGTTCTCAATTAATTTTACTAACCTCATGGTAATTGAGTGCAGAAATTGAGACACATAGAAAATCTTAATAGAAGGAAAATTCAAAGGGGAAATTGTGAATTTTAAGCTATGACCTACAGAATATGGAAACAAGAATAGCACTTCTCCATATTATTTTGCAGTTTTGGTTAAGTTCTTCCTTATGAATTTTACCACGTCATAGTTAATCTCTGTAGCACTTTCCTCGTTTATAGGCTTTATTAGAGCCTTTGATTGGACAGGAGCCAAATATGTGAATATAAATTGGTTTTATGCATTGTTCACAACAAGTAAACTATTGATATAACGGGCTTCATTATTTGTAGGATTAGTCTGAAATTATTTTGAAGCAGCAAGAATTCTCTGTGGACTGTATTAGAATTTCATGCTTAAATGCAGTTGAACACTAATTTTTATATGAATTCTTTTGTCTTACTTTATCCTGCTGTATAAAAGAAGACTGAAAGTAAATACCAGGGGAGCAGAAATGCAGATTACAGCTTCACAAAACAAGATGCAAGCATGAAAGATGACAGAATGTGGGTAGAAATTACTATACTTTCTTTCCCTTTTTCCTATTCATAACTATTAGCAAGGACATTTTGAAGAGGCATTTTCAATAGTAGAGGAAGACAGAGTGGTTTAATTCTACATATTCTGACTCTCTGACGAGTTTGGTAACCTTGCTGCTGCTGGAAGATGGCAAAAATGTCAACACGCAGAGAGCAAGGGATGTCTCTAGCCCCACTACCTCTGAAAGTCAAAGAGATACATGATTAAGAAATATACTTAAGTATACTTAGGGGAAAATAATTTCAGTACATCATCAAGTAAATAGGAATTTATATAGTGAATCTTTGCAGAGGACTCACCACTCTTGGTTTGCTGCAGTGGTCTTAGTTCTTGATTGTTATGTTAGTCTGTAAGCTGCTGTGAGTCTTCTGACTCCTGTGTGCTCTTCTGCAATGCAGGAGTGGAAGTCGGAAGTGTAGTCAAAAAAATTTTGGCTTTTAGCTGGAAAAAAAATAATGTTGGCTTCACTGTTCTCACTTAAATTAACATCAGTCTTATCAGAAGCTTAAGGAGTCTGAAAATATAATTTTCCATAGCTTGGTACTGCAAAGTGTACGATGATTAGCTAGCTGTTCATGGATTACATACCGAACTGAGGTTCTTTCTGAGAATGCAAGCCAAAATTGCTCTTGCACAAACTGCAACATAAGATATTTCAGAGCCCGATATGTTGAGCAGTTCTGTGTGGTTAACAATAGTGACCAGGAATACTAAACATGTACTGAGGATTTGTCTTTGTCCAGTGTTCACAGTGTCCATATCCTTCCCAAAATACTGAACTGATTTATTGTTCACTGTGCAGATATTTTTTTGACATTATATGGTTAGCTTTGAAATGTACATAGAGGTGAAGTTGTAATAATTTCAGTTAAATAATGTGTTTATCATGTCAGAGAACTGTGAACTGTTCTATATTTATATATGGACATTGTTTATGGGGTATACTGTGAATTTGAAATGTGAAATAAGAATGCACAAAGATTTTTATACTATTGCAATGTAAGTCAGATAATGGGTTTTCAGAGTGATTATTAGAGGGTAAATCTTACAATAATTCATCTTCCTATGAGGATGAGTTTAGGTTTAGCCATCAAGTTGGTGTCTTTCAGTTGTTTTTCTAAAAATACTTGTTCCCATTTTGGAGATTGACATCAAATGTCTATTAGTGGGAAGGTTTGTTGCCTGTGCTGTAGATAACACAGTCTAACTGTTGGCTCCAAAATTTATAATTTTTTTTACATCAAAACGTGTTTCAGTTAAGCTCTTCTCTGCTACCTTGGAGTTGCAGCACTTCTGCCTGACTTGGTATGTAACTGCTCTCCTACCCTTGTATTTGCTTAAACTTGAGCTCTCATGTGCCCACCCTCCTTGTGTGGGGGGTCCTTATCCCCACTGACTCATCACCTCTCCAACACCATGTTGCTTCATCCTGCTGTGAGCTTTGGGGAGAGGGTTAGGTGTCTTACCTTATTCATTCAGTCAAGCCAGTGAAACTATTTGTTGTGGTGTTAGTAGCAGCAACGGAAAACAGTTTTAAAGATTTAAAGTGCATCTGGAATCTAGAAAGCATCAACAGATTTTTCACAGATGGCAGGAGGAATGTCCCTTCTCTACTAAAAAAAATGCTGTGGTGATTCTGTGGGGATTTGCTGGGACATCTCTTGTGCATTGCTAGCAGCACAGACAGGACATCTGAATTCTCCCACCAAGGTTCTTCATGAGAATTTTTTTTTCCATGAAATGCTGAGTCTTTCATGTGCCTCCTCTAAAGCAGTACTAAATCTGGCTTGCATTGTGGTAGTAGAAGAAAGGCTGTTTTTATAAGACATCTTTACCGTGACCACCTATTCTTCTGAAAATGTAGTTACAGACTCATCAATATAAAAAGCCAAGAAGTCTCTTTTCTGAACTTGTCTTTTTTTAATAGATGTCTATTGCTGAAGCTAGAAAGATAGTGTATTTTGTTAACAGGAAGATGAATGAGTAAAAAATGTATTATTAACATCCCAGAATACTTAAATCTAGGAAGAGATCGTTTATTGTAGATATCTTCAGACATTATGGTAGTGTTCCCATCTTCTTAATGATTAATTAATTTCATCAAAACCATTCTAATGGAATAGGGTAAATTGTCAATGGGATGTCTAATTTTTCTCTGGTAACACTGCATACATACCCTAGACTTGCCAGCATTGAAAGTTAATAGTTTATCTGCACAGGTACTGTAAACAAAAATCACAGAGGAACAGAACTGATACTAATGTGATCTTTTTTCTTTCTTGAATTAGTTTTGTGATTACATTCTAAGCTGAATGAAACTTCTGAAGTGAACATGTTTGTGATGCTGAACATCTAAGCTGTCCAGAAAATAACATTTAACAAAATAGATCCCAATTTACATCTTTGCAGGCTTACTGAGATACAGTGACCAGCTTGAAAGGGTGATGGCAATTACTTCCAAAATCTTACATAATTAATTATAGTAGCATTATATTTCTGTGATTTGGATCATTTCTGTAATTTTAGTTATTAGAATGGCAGAAAAAATTGGGAGTCGACAAGGTAAAAGGGCACTATCCAGCAGTTTCTTATTGTGAGGGAATGATGTGATAAGCATGGGATGTGTGACCTGTTTGCTGTCTTGCTCAATCCAGTTTGTATTTGGCAGATGAGGGGGAAAAGTTACGTTGTCTGAAATGCACCATGCAGAAGCACTGTCACCAATTTTATTTTCATAAGATTACCTGCTGTAATTAACCCCAGAGAAACCACACTGATTTGCTTTTTGCTCTTTGCCTTTTTTTCTCCAGTTCTGTATGAAATCTCCCTATGATTTGCCAGAATTCAATCATAGAATCATAGAATCATACAATATGGGTCCTCAAAGATCATCGTGTTCCAATCCCCCTGCCATAGGCAGGGACACCT
>VZTY01026083.1:333361-354677 GCA_013400935.1 Turnix velox | reverse complement strand
TAGGGCAGTTGCTCCAGCCCTTTGACCATCTTCGTGGCCCTTCTCTGGACCCTCTCCAACAGCTCAATGTCCTTCCTGTGTTGAGGGCTCCAGAACTGGATGCAGTACTCTGAGTTTTCTTCTCATTCCAAATCCTGAATATGACCTTTTCTTGCAAAGTATTTTTAACATCCACATCTCACATTTCCATTTTCTCACTATTCAGTTTATTTTTCAAAAATATTGTAAAACAAGCAGAAATTTCCTATGGTATTCCCTTAAGATTGCCCACACTTTGCTTTGGATATGACAGCAAAGAGAGGATGGAACTTACTTTGACTAATCTGATTTCCATAGGCTACTCCATGCTCTGTAATGATCCATATTTGAAGCCTTACTCTTTCTTTACTCCTGTCTGATTGATGTTTGCTTCTTTACTATTCTCTTAATAAGAGATGCATTCCAAGAGGACTCTCACCATCAGAAGCCATACCAGTGTGTGAAGCTTCAGATGATACTTTATACCATACCCACTTTATACTATATAAGGCAAGCTCTTGCTTCTTGTTAATCTCCTCAGTGCATTTGCATATTATTCAGAAGCTTCCTTTCAGAGGAAATTGTTTTGAAATTATGTAGAAGTTTCAGCTGACACTACTTTTGTCTGAGTTTTTCTTGTATAAGAAATGATAGAACTCTAAATCTTTGACCTCCTCAAAGGTTCAAATCATCAACTCCAGACTTTCTGTCAACACTTGACTACTTCTGTATGGAGATAACAACCATCATTTCAGAGCATTCCATGTATTTGTTCATTGTTTTGTTTTACATCTGTCTTAAAATGGTTGTGTGACACTAGTATGGATGGCAAGCAGTATACCAAAGAGTTGGAATGCTCAGTAAATATTGTCTATGTTCTGTTTATTAAAGTATGCAAATTAAATTATACTTTTATTTGTAACTACAAATGTACTTTTATTTATGACTGCACATTTTACACACAACATGCAGTGTTTCATACCTAGCAGTATATCCCTATTGAATTCTGTGACAAATTTCATTTTTTCAACCTACAAGAAATTTTTGCTTGCAACTGCAATTTGATAAATGGTAGATAATCTCGTAGTATTTTGTAGAACTTTACCTCCATTGAAGCATTGCAGCAGTAAAGGAACCCCTATTTATCAAAGGCCACTGTAAATCTAATCATTAATTACTCTGCAGTCTCACATAATGCCAGCATTTTTACCATTATTGTGGAAAGCTGCAGCATTACAATACTAGAAGGCATCAGATGCTATCTCTGTAAGGGGGTGGGCATGTGCTCCTCAAAAAATTCTTTTCTGCAGAAAGCTTTTTCTGAGACAAGATTCTTTTTTAGCCCCTTCACACCTTTTTTAATTGTCAGGACAGTGTCACTGGCTTGTAAAGGTTGAAGGCTCTGTAGCAAGTCTCAAAGCATTTGAGCATGCCTCATTAGATGTAGTGACCTCTAACTGCACTAAAACTCTACCAAAGATTGTGCCTGTTTTGTTATTTTTTTCCTTCTTTCAAATAAATGCAAGTGTAACGCTTCAAATTTGTTCTCCTAATGTATTTTCAAAATATAGCTCCAAAACTGGAAGCAAATAAATTACATTTGCCCTAATTTTTAATTATCTGAAAGTCATCACAGAAAATTGTGTCTTCCATTAAGAAATAAGATAGTCTACTGCCAGGCCTGAAATAATTAAGCAATATATCATAATTAAGCAACCTAATTTTGATTTAATTATGATATATCATGCAACTTTTCTTCTGATTTAACTGACATTCATTGACAAAATGCTATCAAATAAAACAGCACTTATGTTTACAGTTGATGGCTCTGCATGATTTCCTTCATAGTATTTGGCATTCATCTGAGCATATGGAAAATTCTTCTAGTCTGGAGTAGCCAGCCTTTTATTTCATACTATTTGAATTATGTGCTACATGTTTTTCCCAATTGTTGAGAGTTAAGCGAGGAAGTCTTTGCATCCATCGGACTTGAGCCAAGATTCATGATTATTAACTTGAATCTTTCCATGGACTTCACTCTGCTTTAGATGAACTGTGTTGTTATAAGCAAATAGAGAAGACCGTGTACTTATGAAACATTTATGGAACTCTATCATATACATATTCTGTGTCAACATCAACATGATTATATATTAGACTAGAGACAGTGAGGGCAAAAGCAGAGGCAATGGGAATACTGCTCTTCATTCAGTGCTGCATCAATAAAATTGCTGCAAAGTACCCAGCAGAATGCTTCTTCAGAACAAGGCCAGCCCCCTATTTTCTTAAAGTCTTTTTTGTTGGATGAGAGTGTTGGAGAGTGGCTTCTATTCCAGACTGTAATTGTATGCAAAGCCCTGTTTAATAACTAGAATTGTGAGGATAATTTCAAAAGGTTGGTCCTGGTAGCAGTCAGATCTGTGTCTGCAGATCTTCACAACTGTGGGCTTGTAGAAGTTAAGTTGAAGGACAAAAAACCAATTCTCATCTTGATTTAGTGATTTGAGCACTCGCAGCAACATCTGTGAGAACAGTCACATAAGGCAGGAAAGCTCATGACTCATCGTATTGAATGCAGTCAGATGCTCTTATGCCCCTTTAATTTTGGTGTCTTGCCTTTTTTTTCCTATGGTGATGTTTAAATTTTCTCAGCAAAAGGTCAAAGGCCAAATGTCTGTTGGGGCTAAGAGCAATTGTACACTCAGAGCAATAATGAATGCTTGTTATCTCTCATTCTCTTTATCCCTCAGGTTTTCTGAAGAAAAACAGAATGATTATTCAGATCACTGATATTTAGGATGTGGCAGAAAACCAGAACAATGTGTTCTAAACCAATATCAAAAACATTTCCACCAACCATCTTCTGACATTGAAACTTCTTGTGCATGTCATCTCACCTTCACCCCATTGTCCTGAAATTCTTTGATTTGTCGTGTACACTCAAGTATTGTTTTTGTAAAATGCCTGTTAAACAACATGAAGATAAAAATAAACTGGTGTGGGATTATGTTTGTGACAGCCTCTAAGATATTTAAATATGGGTGCATTTAGATACCCTGCAGATGTCATAGCTTCATGAAAGCACCAGTGAGGCATCTGAATAATTTAAGAGAATATTGTCAGTAGCAAATGTCACACAAAATAAACTGAAGGAAAATTGCCTTCAATAACTGAAGATAAAAATGAATGCAAATCAATTTCTGTTTAATATACCACTTGTTTAAATAAGAAACAATAGGTTATTACTTTACAGAAAAGCTTGAAGAGGGTTTCCTATATCTGTTTCACTTATTTAATATAAAAACTGTATCTAAGACACCTCTGTAACTCTCTTAGAAAAATGATTCTGTAAACACATCGTGAAATTTGCACACTTGTTACCGGATTTGCTCATACTTTCAAAACTGAAGAGAAAACCATAAAACTACATGAGAGTTTTTCAGGAATTTTGAAGCTTGAAATTCAAAATGTTATACAACCAGAAAAGAACTCTAAGCTATGAAAAGATTCTGTCTGAAATTAACCCTGCAAAAGACTTTTCTCTCTTGTCTAGTAAATATTTTATTAAGAAGTGGAAGCAATATGCTGATGCAGTCATATTTACTCAGTAAGCATGAGCTTACTCATGTTTTGTCTCTTCAGTTTTTTAATGATGAGGGATACATTGCAATGAGCTAAACATTATCTTCAAAGGTTTTGTTATGTTTGTTTTTGTTTTTTGTTTTATTCCAACAGTTTACCCAGAGGTTAAAATGGTGAGTGAAAGTCATCATGAGGCCCTGGCAGCACCGCCAGCTACCACAGTAGCAGCAGCCCCTCCAAGTAATGTCACCGAGCCAGTCAGCCCTGGAGGAGGGGGAGGAAAAGAAGATGCATTTTCAAAGTTAAAAGAGAAGTTCATGAATGAACTGAACAAAATTCCATGTAAGTAAAAGCTTGACTGATTAAAAATCTTCTCTCAGCAGGTTAGTTTTAGGATGGCATTGCCATCTTTGTCATTTATTTGGACATCGTGCTAAGTGTTTTCTTGTCAAAACTAGAAAAATCACAAGATAAACCTGGTTTAGTAAGATCCTCAAAATTAATTGAAGTGGAAATATTCCTGTGTAATTTGAGCATATTCTTGTTGTGTCACATTGTCTTGGTAATTTTTGCTTATTCATTAAATAATTGAATTATTGCTGAATCAAGAAAACTGGAGTGGCAGAACTTCTCATAGGCAATGCCACTGATAACCAAAATATTTCCTAAAACACTTAGGGTAACGTGTGTGTGATAAATGTGTGCACACATATTGCCTTCATAGCAAAATTTGGACAGAATTCATAAACATGGGGAAAACAAGGAAACTGTCAGTCGTTGGAGATTGGAAAATGGAGGAAAAGTAAGACAATGGCTTTTTAACAGGGAAATAGCTCTAAGATATCAGTCATGATTGAAGATAGACAACACAATTATTCTGCCAGCCAGTGAAAATTACTTGCATAAGTTCCCATACATATGCAGAGTATATTAAAAGTGCCATTGTATATTTCTGTGAAGTCAGTAAGGTCAAAGTCAGCAGGTCTGTGCGAGAAAGGATTAATTCAAAGATGAGGCCTCAATTTGTTCACACTAATAAAAAATATAAAAACATTAGCTTTTTGCTGTTGATAACAATACTTCGGTTCTTGAACTTGTTTGTTATGTTTTAGTTTGTATACACTGATACAAAATGCACAACTAGTTTCTTCTTGTCAATGTAGCTTCATGACAGAAAAGTCATCTTATGATACAAGTAGATAATTTTAGCACTTTTGTAGACATGGAAGGGAAGGTTCTGTTTATATTTGTATTTTAATAAGAGAAGAGACATTAGAGATAAATTCCATCTTACTTGCTTTTGAAGAATTAGTAAATGTAAAATATATTCAGAGAAGTATTTTAACATTTGGAGGAGTTTTCAGTTTTAGAAGGTTATCATTTGTATAAAGAAATGTTGTGTGACTGATAAAGACAGATAAAATATTAATTGATCTTTTATCCCTGAGATGGATCTTGGAAATCTGGCAGATGTGTTTTTTGAAAATTTGATAGCAAGTGGCTTTGCTCTGTCACTCAGAATTCTCACTTGCATGAATAGAGGTGTTACAGTGGTAAGAAGTCCATATGTCATTAGTTTGGTAATCTGCACAGTCCAGTGCAGACCATACTGAAATGAAATTGCTTGGTGTTATCATGGGAAAAGCAAAACTGTGAGCAGAAAAAGAGGAAAAAAAAAAAAGGAAGAAAATACAAGAGATTGAAGGAGAGATGATTAGCATTCACAATATTTTCTGCTGCCATTGATTTGGTAGAACAATTTGTATCCCAAATAACTTGTGTTTTCCCCATTCAGAATAACAACAAATCCTATGTGAAGGGAGAATATGAACAGGTCAAAATGTGTTTCTGAATGTAAACTATCACAAATGTGTTTGAGTAGGATATCTCCAAAACATTGAGGTTTGGGGGGGAGAGGAGACCTTGTTAACATACCAGAGGGTTATAACATTTCCTTACTGTTTGTTCTTTTTGTCAGTAGGATGTTATCAGCAAGATGTGTTAGCCTATTACCAAAGCTCAGGTTTTAATTGTGGTGGAAAAGTTGTCAGACCTTACTCATACAGATGGTTGTAATTTTTTTTTTTTTTAAATGTCTCTCAAAATCTCTTAGAATCTCTCTTTCTGGGAATTTCTTGCCATGTATAAAGAGGATGAATAGGAATCACTGAGACTTTGGCACAGATACATGGGTCTGTGAACACTTCCAAAGCCATGGGTTGCGTTTTTCCTCTGATATATTGAAGGTGAAAGCTTGACCCTAAGTCTTACACATGGCAGAGAAATGCCACAGTAAGCAACTTCTCTCATCTATGAAGACCAATGACAAGCCTATTTTGTAGTTCTTGTACTTTCTCATTTAAAACTTCCAAAGGTCTTGTGTTCATCCTCGTGTGATGAGGAGAGATTTGAAAGCTTAGTAGTTAATGGGAGATTTTCTTTTCCTCAGTGCTCTGTTGTCTGCATGCATGAAAAAAAAATAATTAAACATTTAAGTTGCCTCCTGTCTGCAGATGGAAAATAAGCCATTATGATTTAATGAATATGTACTATGATGGAATGTACCCATATTGGGGAAAAGCTTGCCTGCAGTCAATAAAAAACCCTTGCCATAGACAGGGATAACTTAGAGATGTCTCCTCTTCCTAGCTTTTCACAGATATCACAAGTCATGTTCAAAAAATTTAAAAAAAAACCCACCAAAACCACACTAAAATAGCAGAATATGAAATTATCAAAATAAAAGTGCAGTAATTTACAGTGAGTTGACTCAGTACCACTCCTTCCACATGGTATAAGATAGAACAATCATCTTTTTAAAATTATGTTTTGTGGAACACGTAGTAGTCACAATTTAAGTCATCTTGACATACTTAAATAACGAAAGTATCAGGATTCTCATTAAGATTTCACTTTGCAAAACTCCAAGGTAGGGTCTGTGCAATTTAAATATTGTTCCCCTTATAACATATGTTTCCCCTTATAGTATATGCACATGAGAACTTCTTAATTTACCAAAACAAGATGAACGAGGAGATAAAAGTTCCAAGAAGAGCAGGAGACTCATTTGTATCTGTGTGCACTTATTACAAAAGCTGTGATGCAGTATGTAAACCAGGTTAAAATTTTGATTGATACAAGCAAAAATTCTGGTTTTTTCACTGATTTGTATCTCTTTAAAGCAGAACATGGCCCAATTTTTGTGGCAGGAGAGTGCAGGCTTACAGAACCACACAAATCATTCAGAATGGTGATGTCCTAACATGTATTTCATTCTGGGGAAAGTAAGTAGGATTGCTTTATTACAGTGAGTCATACCATTAAAGTGCAAAAATCCAGTAAGGTTACTGAGGCATAACTGTGAAGAATTTTTTTCTTTGTTATGTAAATCCCTTCATTTCTGGTTGTGAGTGGCTGATTTGCATAATCACAGTACAGTTGTTTTTCCATAACTTCACTGTGTATAAAAGTCACTCTATCTTAATTGGTTCTTGTACTTTCTATCCCCATTTATCTTTGATCTGTAGAATTTTAAAGCTGCTTACCAGAAGGAGAAAAAAAGCACTATGTCTGCTTTAACACTTTGCATTTTAAACATGGTAATTTCAACACCTGGAAAAGGGAGTGAAGTGAAGCAGATAAAATGGCACTTCCACATCTGAAGGCAAAATTGCATTAAAAGACTTTATAAGATATATTGATTTTTTCCTTCCTCCCTCTCTCTACTCTTCCATATGGGCCTTTGTCTATTGGGCTAGGAAAATACCTGCCATACATTTGCAGTAGGCAATTTCTAGCCGGCCTACAGGAATGCAAGATAGCAACAGCTTTTGGGCAGAGGTTTTAAATGTGAAGATACTGACACTAACAATTGAAAAACAACATCAATCAATACTAGTTTACTTATGAAGCATGTTTGTAAAATCAGAGGAATCTTGATTTCTAAGGTCTATTTCCTAAGAATACATTTCTATATGAACAGAAGATCTCATTCTGCCTGCAAGGTAAATAAAACAGCAAAAATCCAATTAAATTACAACTTACATCTGACTGAACAGTGATACACTGTTAATGCCCCACATATGATCTTGAATAGCTCTAATAGCTGAATCTATTGAATCCAGGATACTATCATTACCTCTTTAATAGGAAGTTATTGCATATTTCCAATGCTTTTTGCTGTCTTACGTTGTAATTGAATAAAAAGTTACATTTCCGTACCGGCCTTACTTTGAAATGTTTGGCTGGCTTACAGCACCATTTGGCCTCAGTAACTGATGCTCAAAACCCTTAATTTGTTTCATTGTGGACAACTGACTGATAATCCTCCAAACCAGGAGAGCTCAAAGCTGTGTGATAGTTCAGGCTAACATTCTATGTTCTGTGTTTATTTGTTTCACATTCTCTTTGCAGATACTCAGAGAAAGGTTTATCTGCCTCTCTTTGGTTTAGCAAGTAACTGTCAAAACAAAATGGGGCTGGAGGCTATAGCAGAAATGGTAATAAAAAAAGCAAATATAGCTGTAAGGCTCAGGTCTGGATTAGTTCTAAATAGTAGCTGAGTAAGCTGAAGTACAGAGTTGTAGATATATTTGTAATATATCTACAAATTAGTAAATAACATAATTCTGGATTTATATGTTCAGCCATTTAAGTTGAAGTTTCAGCATTCAGCATGTCTTTCTTCTTGCTAGTCTCTGCTGATCTGCCTTTCTGCCTTTCCTGATTGACCAGCTGAGGTTGTATTAACTATTTTTATTGCCCTCTATAAATGGCAATAAAGTTAATTTCTCCATTGTTCGTTCTTATTTGGCGCCAAGATTATCAGGGTCTTATTACTGAATTCTGTCTGTTGTTAGATAAGTGAGAATTTTGTGCATGAGGTCTTTCTGAATCTCAATTTTTATGGAGCTGCCAGCTTAATCATTTGCTGAAAATAAATTCAGGCTGTTCATTTTACTGCTTTTGCTAATGGTTCCTGGAGGACAGGTGTCACTGGCACAGGGAGGAGAGGACAAGCTCTTTTCTAAGTTCATTAAAAAGAAGCAAAATCCTGATAATAGAACGCTTTCAGATTTCAAAAATGGATTAATAGAGAAAGAAATACTATAAAGTCAGAACAGAGTTCTCAGCAATAGCTATTTTTGTGTGCTTCCTTGGCACATACCAATATTAGTCATAGTCTTAGATCTTCTTAAGTTATCCATGAAAAAAATCAGTTCAGCTCCAGAGACTTTCCTGTATAAATATAAGGCAAGGAATAGCTGCTTGCCTGCAGTAAATGAAGCGTGCATGTTCATATGTATATGTTTATACACACACACACACACACACATGTATTTGTCAATACAGTAAGGAATAATCTCAACTCCAGAACAGTCTGACATTGTCAGACTCTTATTTAAGTATCCTGGCAAAGATGACTTGTAATAGGAGATTCAGGGGAGGATAAAGAAAGAAGTTTCTTGATGTTCAGGGAAGTCTGCAGCTCTGGAGGAAGCAGAAAAGGCCATTTAAATTCAAGCCATTTAAATTCAAATTTCAGATTACTCTGTTTTCTGCCAGAACCCTCCCAGTCCAGGGTTCAGTGAATACAAGAGAACTTAATCTGTACTTTTTTTCTTGTGAAATAAAAGTTTCCAGATCATTTGCTGGTAGGGAAGAACTTGAAAATACTACCCACACACATCCAGAAGACACAAAAATGAGACAAACAACTCTGTTATTTTATAAAATCGTGCTGTGAAAATATTTTTGTTATCTTTAGGGTTTCATTATATTTTGAATGCTTGAAGTTAGGATAGTGAAAATACAGCTTTTAAATCCAAAATATCTAAATAGATAGTGATGGATGAAAGAATTCAAAGGAAAAATTCATAAAGTAGAACATGGATGAAAATTCTTGTCTGCAATGAATGGCACATGGTCTGATTTCCTGATAAATTATTTTCTGTGTTACTTTAATGATTTAAATACTGTCTTTTAACCAGAAGCATGCTGAGAGTGTCAAACAGAATTATACATTATTGATTACATATGTCTAAAACATTGTTTTCTGAAACAGCAGTTTGAGTTGTATGATCAGCAAGAACAAGAAGCCAGTTCTCCTGTAAAATACATGATGCTGAGAACATTTCAGCAGCATATAAGAAAACAAAAAATCCTCTTCAGATTAACTTTTACAGCTATAGGGATTAAGTTCATCTATAGCAGAGACAGGAGTGAGTATCTTCCTTTAGTTTGAGCTTTAGCAAGGGTGCTAGCATACCCCCAAGGGTCTCCTCTAGCACATCACTGTGATTATTTTTTTATGTTACAACGACTCTGGTAGGTATTTTATTGCACTATAGATGTGTCAAGTTGTGCCAGTGCCTTATAAATTGAGTAGAGAATTCAATATACAAGCAGAAGGTTAACCATGGTTACTGGTTTCCTTTCAGTACTGGGAATGTATCTTAAAATTTCATTACTTTATGTGAGGGAAAGTGCACTAAAATTATGTTTACATGCATAAAATAAGCACAATCTTTGCTAGCCTTTTTCAAACTTACCTGCAGATGAGATGTCTACAGAAATTGCCCATTATCTGTTATAATTTAGCGTGTAATCGTGCTCTGAAAATGAGAGTTTGTGGAACAGTTGTTCTGAACTTAATATTGGGAATACATTTAAAGATTGATTCTCAGCAGTGCACTGCATAAATGAAAAAAAGAAACACTTGGGACTATGATTAATAGATTTCCTTTTTAAAAGTATGGTATAAATGGGCAATGAAAATACAGGAATTACTGCTCAGATTGATATTCCATCCTTAGCTCAGCTACTCATGCCTAGGCACTGTGACAAGCTAGAAGATGTTCTCTTGCATCTCTGTAAGAGGCAAGAGTAGATAATTGCACCTCTGTTACTCTGAGACAATGTTGTAAGCTGGTGCAGCTGTTTTTGTTAACTATTCTACTTAGAACTGGGTAAGTTTGCTGCTGGGAATTATCCATCTGAAGTCTCCCCTGAGGAATTATAGATATATAATAGCCCCCTTATTTTGGTTAATATGTTCTTTTCTGAAGTATTTGAACTTTTTTAAAGAGACAAAGAATTTCTTTTTGATATATGAAGTTTTTAACATATCCTATCATCAATGCCAGATTGAAAAGCTGGGTGAAATACTAAACCACTGACAACCAACCAGGCCTTTCAGGAATGCTGTAGGTCTGTAGCATCTTTTCTTGCATTGCTTTTATCTTCTTAGTCTTGGCTTATATTTCAAGTGATGTTTTTAGCTGGTCTACATATGAAAATCTCTGCTGCTTCCAGAATACTCAGCCAGTTTGCAAGAGCTATGGACATAGATTCTGATCTTCAGAAGAATCTTGGTATGAATAGACTTTGCTCTGACTCCAGAAAAGAAGCTGTGCTGCTGAACTTGAATGACTGCCTCACAAAGGCTGAATTCCAGCTGGCAACTGAGTGAGCCATCTGCCTACTCCTGTGCAGGTTTCTGAATCTGGATCTAATCTTAATTATCAACTTCAGCAAGAGCTCCCTGTATCATCTAGGGGCATGTTTCAGTACTGTAGCTGGCACTGTTTCCCTATTGCAGCAAGGGTCACCAAAATGAAAGATGAGGGTTGTCGTTTCAGATGGAAAAGGCATTTCAACCCAGATCAAAAAATTAGCTCCAGAAATGTTCAGGATTTCTACAATAAGCTTTCAGAAACTAGACTCTGGCAGTCAGATTCATGAATATAAGTTAAATGCCTTGGGTCTGAAATGATACCTGTCTCACAGATCTTGATATCTTGGGTGAGCCATGGGTCAGGCCTGTTCCTGCAGGAAAGGCTGATTCAGGTTAGTTTTACACCTTTAGTCTCAAGAAGCCCAGGAGCTTGGGTATTTTATCTGCAGTCTGAATGACCTTCCTCAGCCTTTGGTGGCAGCTCCTACATGTCAGTTTGAAGCAGCCACAAAAACCATTAATTGGATGCAGTGGAATAAGGGTGGCAGTTCCTTGAAGAGGATGGGAGAAGTATCCTAAGCTGGTGAGCTGGCAATAGGAATAAAAGGAATTTACATATGAGAAGGGTTTTTTTTCCCCTAGAGCTGTGTCAAGACCATTCTCTATGCAGCTGTATCCCAGTAGGGAGGAAAGCTCCAAGACCAGGGCAGGCATGAGATATTCTTTTACTTGAAACAGTTTATAGAGAGGCAATCCATTCTTCATGTAGTCAACAGTGTTGATAATAGTTTCTCTAATTTTCTTACAGATAATCCTTCCCTAACAGAGTTCACAGTTTTCCTTCTGCGTTATTTATATACTTACTAACACTTTTGTCCTAGACAGAACTCACAAGCAATGCACTCACGGATCCAACATTCAGACTTTTTTCTTCTTTAAGTTTTGAAACTTGCCTCCTCCAAAACTGGCTATTTTATCACATTTTCTATGACCTCATACCCCAGTGTTTGGCAAACAAATGCTTTAATCTGGAATGGTCTTCAGGTCTCAGCCCTGCAGTCAGTTATTTGTTTGTGCTATGCCATGGGTGCAGATTTACCTGTAGCATAGGCAAGGGAAGGAGGACAGAGGATGAAAAGGCCAACTTAGTGTTCAGAAATTTCAGTCTAGTGTAACATTTTAGATTACAAGTTAGTGATGGCAATCACTGTATAGGAAACTGCTCCAGTATACCAATTTCTAAAATTTATTGTCTCACAAAATATTTATTGGAGAGTTTTCACTCCTAGAGCAGTGAGGTGGCCAAGATGACAGAACATAGCATGAGGGCTGGATAGGACCATTGGACAAACATGAAAGCTGAATGTTACCTGAACTCAGGGGATAACATTAATTATAATATTATAACATGAAAAATGGCAAAATCAACCTAAGTGTTCTAAAACAGCCATGCATTTATTTTAGGGTAGTTGTATGCTACAAAAATACTTATGCATACTGCTTTTCATTATATAAATATAGGTATGTAGGAAGAGACAAAATGGAGGAGAGAAACTATTTAGAAAGATTAATTTTCTATTCAGTTAATGCATTAACTGAAGTGTTTAGACTGTGCAATGTCCTTTATTTGCATTTTTGTTAGGAACCTACTGACAGCTGGGCTTTGATTCTGCAAAATGCATGGTTCTGTCCTAAATCACTGTTTCTTACTTATCTAAAATAAGAAAAGTAGTTACAGTTTTATAATGATAATGACAAGGAGCATTTTTATTCTGTAGAATTGATATTTTTTCATGGTAATTCCTGCAGAAAAGGAACAGAAAATACATAGTCTTTAGAAACAAGCAACTAATAGCTTGAATCATGTCTGCATTAGGTAAAATGGTTTGTGATACCAAATCCCTGATGACATAACAATGCCAGATGAGCCCTTCATTGCAGGATGAGTGCAAATTGGTGAATAAGTTTTTTGGTTTTATGTCTTTTTCTTGACTGAACTACATCACTCCTGTAAACAGCAGAAGAGGCAACAGAAGTGCCTTCTTACTTGATACCGACATATAAGTATAATCTGTGTATGCATACTGAGGTACTGAAATGATACAGAGCAGATTTTAGAATTCTAAAAGGTTTAATCCAGTAATGTATTTAAATGTGTACTAACCTTTGAGCTCCTGAATAGTGCATCAAATTAAATTTGTCACACACAAGTGATTTGGAGGATCAAGGCTGTAAACACATTTCTAATACAAGCTGCGATTTACCTGATAAACTGCTACATTAATTCATATTTTAACATAAATTAATTTTGCTTTAGCCAGGGCTATTTTAAAAGTTTGTAACTCTGAGTGATGTAATTTTAAAGGTGCATACCATACACTTATCTAGTAAAAACCACAAATTTATTTTCAGATCTTCTTAAATATCAGTACAATGTTTTTACCTTCCATTTCATTTCTGCATGCTGAGAGTTGTGCCCTTTTTGTCATGTGGCCTATTATCACAACACACATTTTCACAATTGTTGTCAGAAGAAGATGTCATTTAGGGGAGTTGTTTAGTTTAAATGATCTGTAGAGTGCAACTTTGAGATTATTTGGGTTGGGGGGAACTGAAATTTTCCAAGGGGAGCCATTGGAGGAGTGTAATTACCTCACTTGGGATTTGGGCCAACCCTGCAAACATCCAATTTCCACTGAAGTGACTGAGGCTCTTTCCATTTAGTTTAATGAGAGTTGGACGGGCTGTAAGGCATTACAGTCCTTTTGGGGAGATCCCAGGGGATTTTTCACCACCACAAAGGCTGAGGACATCGGTTTCATGTTTCCTCCAAAGTACAGCAGCTCATGCATCAATGTGTCTCCACTGCTGTTCCCTCAGAGGGAAGTAGGCTACCACAGTGCCTGAGAAAAATCCAGGATGCTGGCAGATAATGTTATTTAGTTCACATTACTTCTGTGTCTAGGTCATCCATGACCTGTAGTAATCTGTTCAGCTGTTTGGTTAGTGTTCTGCAGCACTGTTGGAGTGGGCAGGGAGTGGATATGATGCCTCGCTAATTCCTCTCTCCTTTGAGCTTTGGCACTGAGAAACAAGCAGCTGGAAGTCAGCATCAGGCTGTCACAGGGTTTAAGACTTTTTCACTGGATGAATCGCAGCAATACTTACACTCTTGCTGACAAAATTGTAAGATTGCCTCCAGTGCGACTAATAGTTCTTTGGGCAGACTTCTTTAATGTTTCCTCTGGTGTTGTGGGAATTTTATTTAAAGTACTAAAATCATATATTTATTAGTCATGCATGCTAATATGCATCACTTTTAATAGATTAACAAATGCTATAGTGCATCTCTATTTCAAAGTTGATTTTCCTTTGGTTTGGTTTTTATAAGAGGTGAAGACAAGCTGAAATATAGGTATGTCCATGGTCATAGTTGTTGGAGAGTGTATTTACTATCCAGTTCCCAAACTTAATGATAGCATACAAAAATTGTGAGGATGCTAATTTGCAGCAGTTTGTTACTCACTCAGCATTGTCAGAATGAGGGCTAGGAGCCACTAGGAGATTGCAGTGTCAGTGATGACTCTTGATGTAGCAAAGCAATGATGATATTCCCTGCTCTCACAAGATATTTTATGGAGCAGAGAATGAAGGGGCTTTGCATCAGTGTTGTATTTGTACTGATGTTTGAGGAGTTGAGAATTGAAATCCTGTTCTGTCCTGTTGCAAGGTGAAATTTACTTTTTTGTTTTTTTAAGAAAAATATAACAATCATAGTCAGTAATCCTTTTTGCAAAAAGGTTCAACATTTTCTTCCTCCAGACTGGTGATCATTAGTGACAGTAAATCTCTTCACGGTGTCTCTGTCAACAGGTCTGATATTCTGAGAATTACTTTTGCAGAGTATGTTGACAAGGTGTATAACTCACAAGCTTTCAAAGACACATCATAGTATCATATTATCAGAGTCATCTAGGTTGGAAGGGACCTTTCAGTTCATGGATTCCAACAATTAACCCAATTCTGACAAGCCTTGTCAGGGACTTGAACCCTTGACCCTCAGATTAAGAGTCTGATGTTCTCCCAGATGTGCTGCACAACCAGGTGCACACCCTCATCTGTCATCTAAAGGTAAACAGTAAACAATTTGTGACTTACAACTCCAGTTCTCGTCATCTTTCACCTATTGCATCTTTTCCTTACTTTTCCTTGGTTTCCCCATCATACTTCTCTGATTTACACTTTTTGCCGCTCTAGAAGGAGTTTTGCTCTGCTAAGACTTTTGTAGACAATATAGTTAGAAGAAGGGAGAAGAAGGTTAATGTCTGACCTATTTTGACATGTGACTGAGGTTGGCAAAAGGCTCCCTGCCTTCTCTCTCCAGGCTCTCTTGTCTGCCACAGGATACTTGTGATGAAAAGGAAACTCTACTTTACCCTCTACTTCACACAAAGCTTCCTAAGGAGTAAAAAGCCTTCAGCTAATATTTTAGCAAAGCAGACTGAATACTGATGGGTTTTTTTATTAACTTCAAGATAAGTGTATTGTAAAATGTACAATTTTTTCTTCTTACACTGGCAGTATTCATGAGGTAGGACTAGCTCAAGTCTAACAGGGCTCCTGCCAGACGTCTGCACTAAATCATGAACTGGAAATCTCATATCCCTGCTCAAGTGTCTTTTAACTGCTACTATGCTACTTGTTTGGCACAAACATCTAAGTCAGGAGACTCAGAAAATGAAAGTGTGTAGCTGATGACCTTGAAACATCAATGTCAGTCAGTAAAATTGTGTGCAACCTCAGACAAGGATCAACAATTGAGACAAGCCAGGATAAATTAAGCATTACCAAGTTTAGAGAGAAGCCAAAGGAAAACTGGTGATATTGCTGGCTTCCAGGAGGTTGTTTCCTGGCATGAGCTAACTCAACTTGAACACATGGGAGGACAGTTGAGTAAGTGTTATCCAGCTGTAAGGAGTATACCTGTCAGAAACTGTTTTCATAAAGGGATAGAAGAATTATCAGTCAACATATGGACTACCTGTTGCACATCATTCTAGTATTTTGACTGGAGATCTATTAAATGGGGTTTATTTTGGGGTTGTATTTTTAACTCTTCAGTGGTTGAATACATGGAAGCCACTGTAGAAATACTGGATCTTGAAGCCACCAGCAGCAAGGTAAATGACCTTTAGTTTCTACTCCAGGGAAGGATTTCTTCTTTCATCAGATGTCACCTCTGTCACGATGTGCCTGAATACGTATAACCAGCTTCACTTACTTTAATAGTCTTCTGGGACAACACTGCCAACATAAGTTATTTATGATTTGTCATAGGTTGAGTGCTAGACACAGCACAAAAAATATTGCTTTCCAAACCTACTGCATATTGCAGGTGGTGGAGATAAATAATTTTATCCTTATTGAAGGACTATTTCACCATAACAATAAAACTGATTGGCCCATTTTCACCTCTGACATCTGGACTTCTCATATATTACAGTGTTCCTGTATGTAGCCATAACCTTGTCCACTGGAAAGGGGCATTGATGTTTTCCTTTTCCTCAGCTCAAGGACAGACTGAATCCTCATCATCAAGTCGATCCAGGAGTCTGAGTCAAGTCTGATTCAAGACATTCAAACCATCATATCAAAATAAGCAGAAGTTATCTATTAGTTTCTGGAAACTCTTTTTGAGACTTCACCAGTCTGTGCTGCGGATTAATTTGCTAGTAACAGCAATCAGAAAATGGGGTTAATACTTTCATTTCTGAATAATTTTGACAAATCAATATATTTTGCTGCGTTCCTTGGTTATTGAAAATATAGCAAAGGCAGCATAGGGTTAAGATTAAAATTCTATTAATTGTTGTACTAATCAATGCAGTCCACTTTGAAGTCTGGAAGTTAGAAACTTTGCATCTGATGCCCTATGTTGTTTTTAAGAATAATTTCTATCTTACTGTATATTGTATCTTCTCTCGTTTTTACTATATATAAATTACCATTCTGTCTCTGTGGTGACTTAAAATTCTTTACTAACTTGAAGACAACTCAAAAGTGGCTGAGCCATAGTAAGAGTTTCATATTTTATAAAAGCTGTTTGTGAGTACTTTATATTGAATAAACATAAAAGTGCGATCAAAGTAATATCAGACTAGTAGTAAAGATAATAAATAAAAGCCACAAAAAGTAATGCATTGCATATTAGTAAATTGAATCTTACATTAAAAAGATTAAAACAAATAAATGCAATATCCTTAATGCAATATATATGCAACCACACATTTATAACACATTCTAAAAGCTCTGAATTGTACTGAAATTATAAATAAGATGTGAAAATAACAGTGTGTTTGACAGTCCCCTTTTCATTTATTAAGAAATGTATGATGCCAGAATAAAACATGACACCAATCAAACTACATCTGAATGAAATTTCCCTTGTAGAAAGTGAAATGCTTTTCATTTTGAACTTTACTCCAAGTTATGTGTTTAGGAGAAAACAAACACTTTTTTTTTTAAAGTGTGTTACTTTTTAGTGTAGTGCACAGTGTTGTTAGCCACTGGTACACATATTCACAGAGGAGCATATTCATTCTGATGCATAGGCCTTTGTGACAGCTTGTGTAACACGTAAACCTCAACTTAATATAGGTTTTGAATAATGGAAAATGCCTTTTGCAAGCTTCTAAAATGGGTTGAATTTCACAACAGCATATAGAAGAATACAATGAAAATTATTATTTTATTAGAAAATTCGGGCTGACATTTCACTTGAAGATTAGTTACCAAAATATCTCTTTTCTGTGAATCACCATCGTCATCTTTCCTAGGTTAAAATAATATGTCAAAAACATGCAATTCTTTCTTCCTGTGTGTTAGTAAGTTCACCTCAAGATGTAATCCTACAAAAACTGTTCAGCATGGTTTTGCTGAAATTAATGGAACAACTGAAAGGACTCAAATCTGAGCTCTACTTGTCTAGAAACACCAGGCAGCAAAGAAAATTAATGGTACAATATTGAGAATTTTCATCATTCGTTATTTCTTTTAGAAAGAACATTTTTTCAGATAGCAAACCCAATTTTTGCTATGGGATTTATCTTTCTTATGTAATGCTCTTTTACTTGGAGGCTATGTCTTCATTCTTGGAACTCACTGAACTACAGAGGGGCTAAATAAGGAAGGGAAATGCAGATAGAATTGTCACTAGTTTTATCTTGCAATAAGGATAGTTGCTAAGACACTATCATGAGAGGAAGAAGCATATGGTTTAATAAGTTTAAACAACTTTAAACCCATCTAACTGATCCCATAGTGAAGAGAAAGACCTTTCATCAGAGAGTTGCTAATTTGACCATTTTAAGACAATTGTCTAGCATGAAGTTCCTTACGTGACTTTTTGTGATGGGAAGAAAAAAGATAGAACACTGGAATTTATTCCTTTACATTGGTCTCACAGCCTGTATGAATGACTGTATGCTGGGTAGAGAATCATACACAATAGAGAGCAGTAAATTTTCATGCTGAATAATCTGTGTGATGTTTATTTGCCATTGAAAAAAAGGGATATTGTAATAATAATATTTTTAAAGAAATCCCTCAGCAAGACAAGGTTTTGATTGTACCTCATTTTGCTACAGACAGCTTACGTCAGTAACATAACTACATCTGCGGAAGTATTTGTTGTAGTTGGGTTCTGCCTTAGTAAGTGAGGCTGAAGTATGACAACAGTTTCCAGCTTTTTTCCTTTTTTTTCACACTATATCATTTTCCCTCCGCCAGTCAATATGGCCTCCATTGCATCTGTGGCTACATTATCACTGCTTCTGCTTCTGTGAATGTACAATTCTAAAGCAGCTACAGAGGATTTATTTGCTGATTACTCACCTGCTATTAAAATGGTTTCAAATAAAGTGAAATAGCACACATACAGGCTCTTGGAAGCTCTTTCCAACTATAAAAGGAATTCTGCGTGTTTTCTGCAGCACTCAAGCTGCTTTACAGATGCACCGTATTTAATTAGATTAGTTTTAATTAGACTGCAGATGCAAAGTTGCATCTGTGTGTCACTATCAGTCTGTTTTGAGGCACTTTCAGCCTATCACAAATGACTTTTGCATTCATTTAAATATGTTAACCTTTTACTTGCTGGAATAGACACTGTGGGAAAATCTATGTAACTTAGAGATTAATATGTTGTTATTGTCCTATGGCACAACATTCAGAAAATGAAGTATTCTAAGAGACAATCATTCAAGTGAAGCAAAAAGGAAATTGCACTGAAGAATTAATTCACTCTTAAATAAATCTTTCTGAGAATTCCATTTATACTTATTTAAATTCCTTTAGAGTCCTTGTTTTTCAAGACAGCCTTTGCAAGCTTTGGTCTTTATTGATTGCTCTTCTACCCTTAATGTTTGTTTTCTTTATGATCTTTTTGTTTTTATTTCTTCATGCTTCACAGAGTCCATTTTCTTTTGCTGCCTCTCCCTTTCTGTTCTGAGCTGAACTCAGTTCTGAGGAGATGGAGAATTAATTGTTCATTACAGGCGATGCTACAGGTTTCAATAAATTGTTGATCAGCTGTTGCAAAGTTCTTATTATGGAGGAGCGCAGCTGCTTCTTGAGTTAATGGCAGAATATTTGCAAGAGGAATTGGGAACCAGAGACAGGATTCTCACTAGACAGAAGTCATCAGGACCAAGGCCATTGATTTTGGCAAATGAACCTTTAACACTGACTTCTAATTCCTGAGGTGATTATTTTTCCTATGCTTAGTTACAGCACTCCCTTTTAGCTTTTATTTCTCTAACTTGGAGTTAAATCACTTTATGTTTGATTGTATTTATATAAGGACAGAAGTTTTAAGATTTTATTATTTTGTCAGCCTCTTTGATCAATCAGTGACAATGAAAATAAATGCAATGAGAAGAATGAAAATTCTAATTAAATTATTTTAAGAAGAGGGATGTACTTTCAAACAATGGGGGGATACAGTGGTTGTTAAATAGAAGTTTAAAAATGTGGACATATACAGCATCTACTAAGGCTGATTGTGGAAATATACCAGTCTCAGGAGAGAAGCATACACTGGGTTTGGGGTTAGATTGACCACTCTCAAGTTTCAGTGACCTGGAAGCAGGTCACAGGTCATCCTTTCCCACCTTCCCTTCTTTAAAATGAAATTAATACATTTGCCTGACTATAATAATTAGCAAATTCTCATTCAGAAAGCAATTCAAGATAAAAAGCACTTGGAGTGGTCAGCCAGAGGTCTTTCAGTCCAAGTCTAATATAGAACTACTGAGTCAGAGCCTCGTGACCATTTACTGCAGGAATGTCAATCAAAAATGTCTGATAACTGATTTTCAGAGCTTGCATCAGGTTCTGTTTCCTGTTCTCTTCACAATGGATAGAAGAACCCAGTGGCATTTGAGCACTGAGTATTCAATATGCCCTTAGAGGAATATTTCACTTGATGGAGAAAGTCTGTCTTGGACATACCTGTAGGATCAATCTGTGCTGAGCATACTCATTGTCAATAGAACACTACAGAAGGATATGGAGGAAAAAAAAGCTGTTGCTGTGAATTGAGGTCGTACACTTAGATCCCATAAGGGATGTAAGTGCCTAAAATGTGTCTGATTTTCATTGTGCCAGTCTTAGGCAAAAATGTAGATAATCAAAGTGTCAAGTTTTTTGTTTTTTCTTTAAAAAAGGACATTCAAGTACTAAATGAGATTTTTAGGAAGAGTTGCTGACTTAAGAAACAAACAGAGTTGTAGCTTTTCCTGATAGCAAATAAAATTAACAGAGTGATGGAAGCATCAGGACAAACTGTATTAATCCACATGGCACGAGAACACAAACAATCCTTCAGAGTGATAGGTTTAAAACAGTCCTTTCCAAACTTCTTTCAAATACACATCATCCCCTAAAGTAACGCTACAGTTGCAGCTGCAATACACGCTTATGGCCAAGCTGAATGTAGAGCTTGACTAGAGCTTGTATAAGTTCATTATTCAGGCTAATTAGCAGAAGACTGAAGCACAACATGAGAGAAAACATATTCCAGGCATGCTAAATTAATGACTTCTAATACTGCAAAATGAGGAGTGCAGTAAAAGTGAAGAGTATGTTACACTGGTACCTTGCAGATGAAAAGGTGAAGGAAAGATGAAGTAAGTTGCAGATAATATTGCAGATAATATTGCTCATTGTCCAAGTGGAAACCAGTGACGAGTGGTGTTCCTC
>VZTY01026083.1:300847-332878 GCA_013400935.1 Turnix velox | reverse complement strand
TATTGGATGGGAGGACCAGAAACAACAGATATAAATTGGAGGGGGGTAGATTTAGACTCGACATAAGAAAGAAATTCTTTACAGTGAGGGTGATGAAACACTGGAACAGGTTGCCCAGAGAGGTTGTGGATGCCCCCTCTCTGGAGGTGTTCAAGATCAGGCTGGACAAGGCACTGAGCAGCCTGATCTAGTGGGAGGTGTCCCTGCCTATGGCAGAGGAGTTGGAACTCGATGATCTTTAAGGTCCCTTCCAACCCAAACTATTCTATGATTCTAATATGTAGGAAATGTGGATTAAGAGCTCAAAGGCAGTGTGTAGCAACTATTTCATACCATAGATCTGAAAAGCTGTACATCAGCCATACTATTTAGATGTAGATTTCAGCATGCTAACATGAAATTAAAGGGTTGTTTATGCTGAGGTTGTGTTCTTGATTCCTTGAGCAAATGGACAATTTTTCCAAGAAACACAATATCATGAATTAAACCCAGCCAGCAAGCTGGACTGCTTGTGCAGTTCTTCTCATTTCCTCAGAAGGTCAGGGAGAAGAGGAGGGGAAAGGAAAAGGAAGAAACCTCATGGGCTGAGATAAAGACAAAAAAGAAAAATAACTAACAATAACAATTATAATAGTGACACAAATCACTCTCATGGCCAAGTGAATTGTTATCATCCCAAGTAGTGATCTCAAGTACCCACCTCCCAGCCAGCTCTCATTTATATACCAAGCATAATGTTTATGATACAGAATACTCCATTGACCATTCCATCTTTCTATCTAGGCTCTTTCTCAGCTTCTATGGGGAGCTGAAGAAAGTGATTGAAAATATAAACATCGCATGGCAACAACTAAAACAAATGTGTTATTTGCATTCCTTTCAAACCAAATCTGAAACTCAGCAACCACAAAAAAAGAATAACTCTGTCCCAGCTAAAACCAGGACACATACAGCTTTTCTGGGCTTATCTGGATCATTTTTGGTGCCTGCTAGGAGCAGCTTTAATTTCTTCCAGACTGAAAGAGAACACAAAGCATTGAGTGCACAAAGCATTTTGAAGAGAATTGTGACCTTACTGCAGTGAAACAAAACTTCAACTTTATTATTTACAGAGATCCGAAAAAAGCCTCAGAGTTCTTCGTCTAAAAGGATAGCCTTCCTTCTTAGGGAGCATAACTCCATATTTGATTAGATCTATTAATAATGTCAAATGATGCTTTTAGACTGGTAACTAATGCAAATCAAGTGTATTTATCACTTTGGCAGTGGTTCCTGCAACAAAGTTAATGACCATTACAGCATTTCTAGTTGGCCAATCAGGAACGGTGCTTTTTGTGCAGGAGGGAAGAAGTTAGTAATCAATCTTCATCATCCTCATCATAATAGTGCTGATAAATGAGCTTCTGAAAAAGAAGAGCAACATGGCTATTAACCTTAACAGTACTTTGAAAATAGATTTCCTCCTACAGTGGCCTCTACTGATACGTGGGTTGCAGCCTTGGTAGCTTCTTGCAGAATAAAGGAGGTTGAACTACTTGGCAGGGGCACAACCTGTGTTTATAGATTCTTTGCTTCAGTCTTTTAAAATAAAACTGAATGCTTAAAAAGAGAAAGGTCAAAGCCTACTATTCTTTTTAAACAGCAGGTGAAAACAAGATTTTGTCCATGAGACTTGAGTTGCATAGACAGTGAATGCTAAAATTAAAATTCTAGTTTCTGCATTAGCAGTGTAAATGTCTAATAACATTCAGATTCTACAAAGCCATTTTTGTTATGTCTTCTGATGCATATCTTCATACAGACAGCCATGTGTTGGTGGAACAGAACAGACTGCTGCAAAAGCTTTTATGAACATTCATACCAGTGGTACTTTATTGGGAAGTTTGGCTTCTCAGGGAAGAGGTGAGGGGAGTTATTTTTGTGGTGCTTGTTGAGGCAAAGTGAGATATGCTACAAGAATGGATTTTTCCAGCCCAGTACAGGGATAAGGCTTAGAATAGCTGGGGCATTGGTGCCTACTCCATTGAAATTTGCAGAGCTAGTATAATTATCCAGCCTAGCACCTCTGCATAATGGATGGTGGTCATGAAAATATTGTTTCAATGCCCGGGGCAAGCCTGGGACTATTTAGTCCTTCAGGGCGCACACCCGCCAGGCAGTCTGTCAGAACAGCTCACCTAGCTGGCCTGGCCTGGCGGATGTGCAGCAGACCCTACATCATCATGCCCCCAGTCCCACAAAACACTGTCACCCATATAATGTTCCAGAAACAGTGCAGCGTAGATGGTTTACTAAAACCCTTTTCCCAAGCTGAGCAGAGTGGCCAGAATAAGGACAGAAGTGCCTGCTAGGAAGGCTTGCCGGCATATGCCTGCACAACTGAATCAACAGGCAATTTGAGGTCCCTTGGATGAACAGTACCTACAACTACAACCAGCCTCACTAGTCCCACTGAGGGAAGCACAACCAAGTGGGGCAGGAACAGCAAAATCTCAATGCCTGGAAGCTGCTGTGGTTCACAGTATGGCTAGCACATGGTCTGACCACTTGCCTGTATATGGAGAACCTGATCAGGCATTACTGGCCATGCATTAAGAACAGAATTACCTACCACACGTAGCATCCAGCTGCATCCATATTTGAGAGGACACTGAACCAACAACATGTATCTTATTGACAGTTTCTGTGAACATGTGCATGACTCATGCTAGTAATTACTGCCAGCAGCTGCACATAAACAATACAGGGGTATTCTGGATGTTATAGACACCCTAAGAACAAAGGTGACAGACCATCTGGGATATTTCAGTTATAGTGCGTAAGGATAGAGCATTTCATCTCACACTGAGGCTTCAGACAAGACTGTGTAGTCTGAAAATTTATTGAATGAAATTTTTTATTTGTGCATTCCTCTTAAAAGCTATCACCCAGAAGACTGGAGTGAGCCGTGGTTGAAATCTGGTTTGTCTGGAGCTAACTGCTGTTATCTCAAATAACACAGTGAGCTCAGGCTCTCCTTTTGGAAAGTCCCAGCCAATGAGGGACTTGTTTTTCCATGTCCTTTGTTTCAAAGATGACTAAGGGATTGGAGCATTTCCCTTATGAGGAAAGGCTGAGGGATCTTTAGCTTGGAGAAGAGGAGACTGGGGGTTGATGTCATTAATGTCTATAAATATGTTAAAAGAGTGTCAGGAGGATGGAGCCAGGCTCTTCTCAGTGACATCCAATGACAGTACAAGGGGCAATGGGTGTAATCAGGAACATAGTAGGTTCCACAGAAATATGAGAAAAAACTTTTTTACAGTGAGGGTGACAGAGCAGGCTGCTCAGAGAGATTGTAGGATCTCCTTCTCTGGGGACATTCAAAACCTGCCTGTATGAGTTCTTATGTGAACCTGATCTAGGTGTTCCTGTTCTGGCAGGGGGATTGGACTAGATGATCTGTCAAGATCCCTTCCAATCCCTAACATTCTATGTTTCTGGGTGACTGTCTTGGCCAGAGCCACTGGTTGGCCACTGGTGAGTTATGGAAGTGTCAAGCTGGTTGTCTGGGTTCCCTTCAGAAAGAGAGCACTCATATCCTTGGTCAGCAGGACCTATGAGGAACTTGTTAATGTGATAGGAGAGAGATTTAGCTAGAGCTGTTCACAAGGAAGTTGGACAGACTGGATCTGGTAATGTACAAGTTTGGTGCATTCTCCTGTGCTGATGTGTGGAGGAGGGCACAGTTCTTGTAGGTGGTCACTTACACTAAGATGGGCACATAGCCACCATATGGGCTTGGGACCTTCATGCTGAAAAGCCTTTCAGGCAGAACTCTCTATTTCATCTATACGCACTATCTAATCTATCATACAGTCAGTCTTCAAGCCTGGAACATTTTTAGAGCACAGCATGTCATTATGCTCTCCATGGGACAGTAATTACCCGCCTGTCAGTGCACGTCAGGGTAGGAAGTGGAGTGTTTCAATCCTTCTTTTCTGTGACATCACTGTTCCATATGAGACAGCCACACAGAAAATCTGGTGCTGCAGTAACTGAGGTTCCAGTGAGATGTGCCTGAAAGATTACAGCCTTGAAGGGCCTGGCACTGGGACCCAGGACTTATCTAATGCATGCTAGGCTATGGTGTCATACAGGGTGCTTGACACCAGTCATGTAGTGTGCTGAAGGGATCCCTCCTGGATGTGAATGTGTTGCCTGTATCATACTGGGAACCACCAGAGTGGCTCTTGAGATGCTTCCTTCTGTGGGATCTGAGGTTGATGCTGCACCCCAGGCTGCTGTCTGGTGTGCTTGTTTGCAATGTGTGCATGGCATCCTCCAGCACATCCCTCCCTACACTTGCAGGGCGCTTGCCCAGGACCTCCAGTTACATGAACTTTGATGCTGACAAAGACATAGCAGGGACTCGTAGTCATAGAAGCATCCTCACAGAAAATTCAGCCCCTCTTCTTTCCTGTGCACTGCACCAGTCAGTAATGTAGACCAATGCGCCCACAGTGTCTTCTGTATGATGCTAACATTAGATCCCAGTAAAGACTAAAACAGCTTATTACTTTCAGTGTATTGCTCCTGTGGTTGCTAGCTCTTTTACTAGTGGCTGTTCTACTTTAAACCCTAAGCCATCATGTAGTAGCATCCCGTGTTAAATCTGTGTATAGTAACAGACTATTGGCTTATATTCATAGTTCCTAGAAGTTCATCTTGTCAGAAATCACAATTCACTCTCTTTGTTTAAATTTACCCTTGCATCATGTTTAATTTTAAAATATGCAAAATTAGCTTTTTTCATCTTGACAATGGAGTTTTTTGCCTAGTTCTGAAAGTTCAGCATTGAGCATGTACTACATGACTAGTTCTGGTGTGCAAGAAAGTGATTCCTATTTTGAAAATTGAAATACAGCCCTATTCCTCCTATTTGCAGGGCAGACCTTGAAAATGTCACACAAATATATTTGCAAGTATTCAAAAACTGAGAGAGAAGATAAAGCAAAAACTAGTGGTCATTGCATATGATGAATGAAATTCACTAAATCAAATATACATAGGTATAACTGATTTCTTTTACATCGATTTCATTACTTTTGAGCCTTATTTTCTTTATTTCAAATTCAGAGGAAGATTTTTTTTGCTGTTTTTCTTTCCTTCAGACTATCAATTGAAGTGCAACATATCGTACATGTCACAGGAAAAGTGCAATGTGTTTTAACCACTAAATACAGCTTGTCCACATGATGGAAAGCGTTCATCAGAGTTAAATATTGGCCCCGTGGATTGTTTTGTCCCTTCTCAGGAAAGTATATGGGCTCAGCTGGTGCTGGTACATAGAGTTTTTGGAAAGTCTGTCTGGCTTCTAGGTCTGCTTGTAGGCTCCAGCTTTCTTCATCTTGCCCAGCTGCTCAGCATACTCAGTGCTCTCTGGCAATTATCTAGAGCCTGAATCTGTTTATTTTATTTTAAAAGCTTAATGCCAGCAGATATATGAAGTGATAGGAAGCATCAGTCTAAAAATATTATGTAATTGATTAGAAAGTATCTTCCACAGAGTCTTTCCATTCCCTGTTCTGTTTTCCATAGTCAGTGACTTAGAGGTTTTGTCAGAAAGAGAAGTCTGTTTTGTTGCACTAGCCAGTGTTGTAGTCCTTGACAACTCTAGGCCATTGTGTGCCAAGTGAGCATCCCTTCATGAAGGAGAATGGAAGAAATTACTGTATTTGCTGGAGCAAGGGGAAGGCAGGAGAAGGGCTTAGATCTGTGAGAGGGTGAGGGAACAGCCAGTAGCCCTGCAGGAGCTCAGCACTGCTAGGAGGGGCAGTCACAGTCAAGCACCAGAGACCACAAGATAGACCTTCTTAAGGAGCCACGTGGCCACCACGGAGGCTGTACAATTTAGGCTGAACTGAAAACAAGCCCAAGAGAGCAGCCCCAAACAGCAGTGACACACAGCCAGCAGAGGGAAGATCTGTGTTAACTCTAGTTTGTTCATATTTCCTTTGATTTGTGAGGGGAATGGTCAGGTTAACAGAAGAGCTATTTTCATTTTAGTATTTATACAGATGAAACCTGACATTTGAGTTTGAAGGCCTTTGACATCTCTCTGAGGTACTTCCTTCAAGGAGATACCTCAGCAGGTTCCCTTCCTTGCTCTGGCTGCCTCACTATCCTGTTTCATCTGGAAACTTTCCTGCTATGCTTTGGCCTCTATGTGTCTGATGTTCCTGAGCAGCAGGGAGCTGGTAGAGAGAAGGAGTTAAATGTGTGTTAAAGAGAGCAAGATGGATAGCAACAAAGACAGAAATAGTTCTGCTCTCCAGAAGGAAGATTCACTATTGGGTGGCTGTGTTTTTTCTTGACAGAGGACCTGTCACATGCCCCTAAAATGTGGATGAATACCTGCAATGCTAAAAATAAAATACCTGCAAGTTACAGTAGCAGGTGTGGGTTCACCTTCAGGTAAATTAGTCATTTATGCCTTCTGACTTCCAGCTTTTGGGGAATGCAGTAGGCACATCAGGTTCTCAAGCAGCCCAAGCACTTTGAATTCCATAGTAATGCTAGACATGTCTGTAAATTCAGCCAATGTCAGTATATTTGCAAAGACTGTAATGTTCAGCCATATGAATTTGCATAATTTTACATGATAATGTCAAACAAAGAAGCTACAGGCAGGAGTATATTCAATGAGCAAAACCAATCTGATCAGAGGAATTTCACAGGCTGTTTTGCATGTGGGGAACTTTCATTGTCAAAACGAACATCTCTTAGCTCACTTCAGAAACTGCCTTAAACTATTCAGAGAGATAGTCTTAAGCAATGGCACACACTCAAAAACTAGAGGAGAGGTGGTAATATCAGCATGAGAACATTCATTAGGATAAGTAGTAATGGTTCCTTCTGGTGGTAGGTCAAAGGGGATGAGCTAAAAGTAGAGTGATCAACTTGAATCACTAAAAATTAAAATAATGTTTTGCAAACATGCTATTAAAGCAGGACACTATAAATGGGAGTGTTTAGGGTAGAAATGTAGCTGTATAAGCATGTAGGCTAGTATTTAAATCATCAGTATTTGTGTATATTTGACGGTTTTCCTGGTATACAGGGTATTTTACCATATATCAGCTTTTATATATATATGTATATATATGTACATATATATATATTTCCTCGTCTTTCTATTGATCACCTCTACATTCCTTCTGCTGTGGATAGAGATATCTATTATCTGGATCTCTGCTCACAGTACATTTTCTTTTGCTTTGAGTAATTTTTGGGCTGGAGCGACTGCCTAATGAAGACAGGCTGAAGGAGTTGGGGTTGTTCAGCCTGGAGAAGAGAAGGCTCAGGGGGGACCTCATAGTAACTTATCAGTACCTGAGGGGGTCCTACAGAAAGGCAGGGGAAGGAATTTTTTATATGATATCGGATGGGAGGACTAGAAACAATGGATGGAAATTGGAAGGGGGTAGATTTAGACTTGACATAAAAAAGAAATTCTTTACAGTGAGGGTGATGAAACACAGGAACAGGTTGCCCAGAGAGGTTGTGGATGCCCCCTCTCTGGAGGTGTTCAAGACCAGGCTGGACAAGGCACTGAGCAGCCTGATCTAGTGGGAGGTGTCCGTGCCTATGGCAGGGGGGTTGGAACTCAATGATCTCTAAGGTCCTTTCCAACCCAAACTATTCTATGATTCTATAATTTCCAATGAAAGTCAAATTGATTCCCTGAACGTGGCCCCTAGGGAGTTTCTATATAGGAAGTCTGAATGTGTCTACATATGAATTTCACTTTGCTTTTTGACTAGAAACCACGTGCAAGAAGCTAAGATAAAACTATAGTTTAGTAAATGAGGACTGACAATGTGTTCACATTCAGAGCTTTAGATTAATGCAGTGTGCTTCACAACTTCACATCTGTTTGGCAGTTGCAGTTTCTTTTTAAGTCTCGTGCCCCCTGTGAAACATAGATTATTAGTATTTATTTATCAATTCTGACATGCCATGGGCCTCCTTGGCAGAGTAATATGAAAGCTGCTATCAAATAATGGCCCTTTTTTCTGACACAGTTTAAATGGGACTGCTAAATTGCTTAATTGGGCATTGGCAGTGGACAGCACCTTTGTTACAAAAGTCTTCACTTTTTAATTCAGCTCCTCTCTTCAGTTCTTCTTCAGTTTTCCTTCTGTGTTGGCTCTAGGTTAGTAAAGTTTCTTCCAACATTGCACAGAGAAATGGTGAAAAAGTATTAGGATGAAGGATTTTATTCTGTTTGACAGACTAAGGCACTTTGATGCCATTTCATGTATTGTGACTTCTCTCTTACTGTCTTTCCTCTGGAGCCAAGTGCCCTCCAAGGTAACTGATAATTTTAGACCATCTAACTGGAATGTCAGTTTTAGACCCAAGGCCTGTACTGCTCTAAGCATTATCTGTAAGGCCAACTAAGGATTTCGTTGTATAAATGACATAATTTGTAATTCATCCTTTCTTTTGAATTTAGCCTATTCAGTGGAACAAAATTTAATAACTGGTTGGGACACTAGCTATATTTTGATTAGTACAGTGAAACAGTCAGTCCTGAAGACCCAGCCCCACAATGCAAACTTGTGGGGGGAGTGATGCTTGGGTTTAGGTTTGCTCCAGTGGGCCATTTGAAGTTGGAGTGTCATTAGGTGAGTTCTTGGAGCATATATTCCAATTTGCTCCATGGTGCCCTCCCAGATTTCTGCAGCACATTAATTCCAAGCATAATATGTGGGAATGTTCTGGAGATCTGCTTCATAAATGCACTTCTAACCCTTAACTAAAGTGATAAGTGTGCCACAGCTGCTGTATGTGTGAAATGCTACAAATGTACCAAATAATTCCCAACATGCACACAGCCTTGTCTGAACCTCACAGCTCCTTTGTCTGACTGATGTTAGCATGAGTGAAGGATGCAAAATTGGTACCCAAAAGGCCTCTATGATCTTAGAGCTTACTCTTTTCAGTGCCCTGCTATTGCTCATGTCTAAGCTGTGCATTTCATTTTCTCTGCACTCTCTTGCATTTCTTAGTAAAGTCCTGAAGTATACCCGGTTTGAATTGGATCAATAAGACTAATTCAAGACCTTGTTTACTAACTATGCTACTCAAAATATACCCTCCTGTAGATTTGTCTATAAGAGCCTTGTAGAATTGCTGAATTGTGTAGTGATTCATGAGAGCTTCTTCAAAATAAGCTTTCTGAATTTTCCCACAAGAGCACAAGAAAGAAAATAGCATTGAAATACCAGAAAGTTTGCACATGTATTTATTAATTGTCCTTAAACTAATAGTCTTCCCTTGATCGCGTGGGTAAGTATTGCTTGTTTCAAAGCACCCCCTTGTGCAGGCACCAGGTACGACAAGTTGTACAAGAAGTTTCTGGCTCAGTGACACCTCGATTATTTCATCAGGTTTTCATTTTTCATGTCACCCACTCTCCTTTGTCTGCCATAGAGGTCTTCTGTTCAAATGATCATGTCTGAAGACCTACAGAGCTTTCGAACTGTGCTACCAACACTGCTCAAACTGTTTTAATGTAGATGGAGATAGCCTTCAACCTATTGTCCATTTAAAGACTATAAAAATTAAATTATTTGAAAATCATGCATGTGTGTGGGAAAAGTCCAGCCGGAATTAACCAAAGTTTTTAGAAACTTGTCTTCATTCAGAATTCAGGCTCCTCTGGTAGTGCAATGAGTTGGGGAGCACAAATATTAAAACCTTCAAAGTCTTTACTAATTTTGAAAAATCTTGTCTGCGTTGTGTAAAATTATCAACATTTTAAAATATAGAAATAATTTTTTGGATGGAAACAAAAGCTTTCAAGCCAATTATTATGCTTTGTTTGTCTTAAATCTAACATGCACGTCTACTGCCAGCAATGTTTGATTGATCAGTCTCTGTCAGTGGCAATGTTTGAGTGAGCAATCCCCTTGACAGAGAGATTACTGAGAGAAAAATCCATTCCTTTCTGCTTTTTCAGACTTGAATGCTGAAGTTATTTCACAAATGTCCAGATTTTTTTCCTGTATTGTTTAAACTTACTTAAATTAAAAGGGAGCATATTTTCTTTGAAGAGATAAATATGGAATTCTTGATTCTCAGATATTAATTTGATGATCATTTAATTGTATCACAGGAGCAATTGGTGAAATTAAACTGCAAACAGATGATAGCAGACAATAAATTATTTAAAAAAAAAAAGCTAAGGTAACAAGAATTGTTTCAAATGCTCCCCAAGGCACCCTACATTGTCCAGGCTCCAGAGAACCAAGGCAGCAGTGCCAGAATATCACTTTATGCAATATTTTCATCACAAAGGCACCTACCTATCTTAATAATGCCCTCATTTCCTGTCTCCTCAATTTCTTGGTTCTTCCAACTCTCTTTCCTCATGTGGTGCCATCCTCTTCTGGCAGAATCACATCCCATAGTCTTGCTGCTCCCTATATTTGCTGGCATCATTGGCATCATCTTTCAGTTGCAGCTAACAAGGCAGCAAAAAAATAGCTGATAAATTTGGGCACAGCATTCATTTCATATTAACACAACTCCTATAGATTAGCTAAAATATAAAGGATAGTGTTATAGTAAGACTTTCAGGTGCTAAGTGTCTTAATAGACCAAGTACACGTGAAGTCTGGAATTCAGGAAGAACTCACATTGCTGGTGAAAGGTGGTGGGTTTACATTGGTGAATTTTGGTTAAAAAAAAAAAATTCAAAATCTTCGGGGGAATCAGATGTGCTACAGAGTGTTACCACACCAGATTTGAAGACAAAATGGAATCCTTAATGCATGAAATACAGATTTTAAGTTGTGGCAAGTGCAGATCTAATGCAACTTTAACTGCAAAATTGCTGCTGCTGACTCCATAAAATACATGCCATAAACAGCTGTTAATCTGTTCACTGTGTATCTTTTAACATTTGTTTACTAATCAGTTCCCATTTGTTCTACATATGATACAACTTCCCATTTATAGCAGCTGCATTTCATGAACATTTGGAGAGGCACAAAAGTATTAAGAAGTCATTGTTTGACTATTTTCCTGCATTATTTTTGTATTTGTCACCAAGGACATTTGAAAAAAGTGAGAAATATGGTCATTGCATTTAAAATAAGGATATGTAGGTGCTTTGCCCTTTTCCTGAACAGTAGTTCATAATGGAAGTTCCTGTGACCAAGCTTCACACTCTGCTTAGTTCTTTTAAGTGATTAATTTTCTCTGTTTGTACTGTCCATTCCCTTTTGTGATTCACTGATGTCAACATGTCAAATTTGATTCACTCTTCAGTTTTGCTCTGTGTCATATCAGAGAGCTTTAGGTAGTGCACTGAGAGAGTATCTTGCAGAAGGGATAGACTGAGTGCATTTCTAGATTTTTACAAAAGCACAGTTTATAAGATTTAAAGTTTGGTCAGGTGTTCTGCTTGAATGTGGAAAAGAGTAATCATTAAAGCTGATTTGTGTGAAGATAGTTCCTTCCTGGAGTACTTGTATTTGCCATTTTAATTTCTTTTTTTCCAAAAATTCTAGTCTTTAATGAGGCCATTTTATCATAGAAAGTGTTCCCTGTTATTTATTCATGCTTCAGTCATGTCCAGCATCTTGGACTGAATAAGAGAATGAACAGAACATACACTTTTCTGTATGGGTGAGAATAAAACTATGCAATGGGACATGATGACCAATAGGATGCCCTTGGATTGGATAGTCCTTTGTCCTTGGTCAGTCTTTACTGGTGACTGTGACCTGCATCTGTTGCAAGGAGACTGTGAGCCTGTTGAGTACAGCAGTGGGCAGAAGAGAAGGGCTGTTCATTAAAGCTGACTGCTTGCATCGAGTGCTATTCTGGCAAAGGGAAATTCCCAGTCAGTCCCACCCGATTCAGCCACAATGCCAGGTGGGCTGGGGAAATTATAAAGAAAGAAGCAAGTAATTGCCAGAATGTGATGAGCATTTTACAGATTTGCACTGCATAAATATTTTGGACAAACTGTTCTGAGATGGTTGATTAGTCAGAATAGCTGCAGGTGAGTTTGATATGTGTCACAAGGCATGTGTATAGATAGATATGTTAAAATGGGATTGTGTGTGCAACTGCTCAGTTGGAAGAGATGTACAAATGATGATAGGATATTTTAGAATGTCAGGTATTTCTGTGAGGCATTTTTGTTGTAAAAGGTTTAGCTGTGAGAGAAATATGCTTGTTTCTAAATTTAACCCTACTAACAGTTTGCCTCCTTCTTTTTGTGTCTTTCTTTTTCTCTTCTAGTGCCACCTTGGGCCTTAATAGCCATAGCCATAGTTGCAGTCCTATTAATCCTTACCTGCTGCTTTTGTCTCTGTAAGAAATGCTTGTTCAAAAAGAAGAACAAGAAGAAGGGGAAGGAGAAGGGAGGGAAGAATGCTATTAACATGAAAGATGTTAAAGATTTAGGGAAAACCATGAAAGACCAGGTAAAGTACCTCTCCTTTTTCTTGAACTCTTGAGTTGCATTTGAAGGTTTCTGTATGATGTTTCTACAGAAAGTTCTGCTAATGCTGCTTCAGTAGGGGTTCTGTGAAAAGGCTACTGACTGACAGCATCTTCTTGATGGTAGCACTAAAAATTAATCTATGTGTGCCATCACTTTATTAAGCAGTGAGGCAGTTTCTCTGCTCTGTTAAAAAAAATTCATGGACTTGTCTGGAAGGCACGAGTTTATTGAGAAGATCTTCACTGTCCAGAACCTTAAGTAAATGAGTGCAATTTTCTCTGTCCTTTTTGAAGACTTTGACCAGGACCTAGTACAGTGTGTCTTTCTTGCAGTATTTCTGAGTTTACTTGATAAACAGAAGTAGCTCTGAACACTAAATCTTTTTTTATACAAAACCAAAATTTTGTTTTCTCCATATGATGAACGTGCAATAAACCCCTTTTCTTTAAGCACTTTAGCGTTTGTAGATTTACTGTGTTTGATTTTGAGACCCCATTCTTGGGGTAATTAAGTAATTAAGTAATTGTGAGATGTTTCTCCCTTGGCAATGCATGGAAAATCAGATCATCAGTTTTTGGGTTAACTTTGGGTTACATGCCAATTTCTACCCATTGAGCCGAGAATACTTTGGAAGAACTGTTTGATAATGCTTGTGGGAAAATTCCTTGAGATGTTGATTAATATTTATGTGGCATTTGTTCTATATTGTGTAAGGCCATTGTTGTATTTACAATACAATATTGTTTTTAATTATATTCATTAGAACCTGGATAAATGACCATGTATTCTTGTGATGAAAATTTTTAAATGCAGGATTATATTATGTAATTAATATTGAGTTTTATTTCTATATTTTTCATGTAAAAATTTTATTAAAAGCTGAATTATGCATGTCTTCTTTACAAGGGAGAGCTCAAATTTTGAATGTTACACTGTTAGGTATCTTAAAATTATTCTGTTCAAAAATATTCTATATATTTATTTAAACATACTTTTTCCCAAATGTTTTGTGATTTAACCAGGGTTTTTTTGCAGTGAAATGTAAAGAAAGTAGGTTCTCAGTTGAGAAATGTTTTGCAACACCAACTCGCCAAACAAGCTTCCTCTTCACTATCTGGGATTTCAAAAATGAGCTACTTAAATACATACTTATCAGTTTGATAGTGTACAGATTTTGAGTTCTTGGCATTCAGTAGTTTCACCAGCTTAATCCCTAATTTGTGATATCTTAACTGTCTTTTTTTTTTTATCCTATTTATTCTTGAATTATCAGTGCAAGTTTTAATATACCTAGCTGAATTCAATGCAATGCTAAGTGTAGAATATCTCATGTAAGAATGTTGAACCAGTGACATATAACAGAAAGGGGAAAAAACAAAAATGTCTTTCAGCTCTTCAAAAGAAGCAAATTTTTAATCTTAAAGCAAAATGTAATCAAAGATCAAAAAATAAATTCAATGTCATTATAAAGGACAATGTTGTCAGAGATGTTGTCAGAGTACCCCAAAACCTTTGTTCAGTCATTGTTTGGTCTGAACCTGCAAGTGCTAATTACCTGAGACTGTTATAGCAGTTGATGGTCACTTAGCATCCTCCAAGATCCTGGTTCTCTAGGCACACAAAACTTGAATTAGCATTAGGCAAACTGAAAGTATCAGCCTCTGGAAATATAATTTCCATTTTAGATTGATTTTGTTAGTCAACGAGAACTTCTGGCCTACATGTATTCACATCTGTGCCAAATCATTGCAGAGTCATATAGCTTAAGGTGCCTTTGACATAGAGACTCAGTCATATCAGTGGTCTTTGTTAGATTTCTCCTTCAAAATGTACACTTACCTGAGCACAAATTCTAGAATGTTATTGCAAATGAGAAACTGTTTCTGAAATAGAAACAATTATGAGCAAATTTAGTTGAGGTAAATTTGGAGAAGTGATAAAAACAAGCTTAGGTTTTCAGTCTGGAAGCCCATTTCCTTTGCAGGCAATGCTTACTTTTTCAAGAAGGGTACACAGCTCCACCCAGGACCACTGGAAGGATTAGATTCCTTCTAGAGGAGGCAAACCATTATCAGATGTACTACTATAAAAAGGTCATTTCTCCACTGTTTTTACTACTTTCTGTGTGTGGATGTTTTAATTTTTATTTCTTCCTTCTATGTCCTCCTTGTCTGTGTTGTGTCTCATGACTGTTCTGGATTGTCACTTGCGGTAGGTTTATTTTGCTCTTTGGACGCACCTAGTCTAAAGCTCTGATACATATAGTCTTCTGACAGCTCTGGCTCCTCAGCTGAGATTTATATGTAGTAGCTTTGATACACACATCAAGAGGCTGAACTAAATTGATTGGGTATTTTTTGGTTGGGTATATATCTGGGGGGAAGCTAGATGAGGGCAAAACAAAAGAGGCTGTCATTCTTTGTGTAGTTAAACAAGTCAAACTGTACTAGAAAGCTCAAGTTTAAAAATTATAAGCTCATAAAAATTATTTGGTAGTTTTATGTGCTTATTTTTAGAAATGTCAACATAACCAAAGTAGACAAAAGCAGTATGTTTTTTTAATGTAAGTCTTTGTTTCGAAATGTTGCTAAAATGATTGGCGCCTCGTGAAACATGGAGAGGGCTCTCAAATCATCTCAGTTCAGTGCTTACACTTTAAATTCTTAATGCTCCAAAAGTGTTCTTTTAAGTGTTCATACTTCAGATGTCTGTTGGTGCAACTAAATGACAACTAGCACCAGTGTTATTATGAGAACTTCCCATCAGAGTTTACATCTTCATAATTTTTCAGTCCTTGACATGCCCAACATGCCCCTAATTTTTCCCACTACCTTTGTGTTTAGGGAAGTAAAAGGGCCCCAAGATATCCAGGTCCAGAGACACTGTCATAGCTGCTGATTTATTTGGTCTGAATTTAATACATTTGTACAAAAAAAATTTGTGCTTAAGCTCAGCCTGTGGTCTGAGGAAAGGAATAGATGTAATCATTCTGGTCATGAACAGCAGCACTGAAAAATTACTTAAATTTGCTTGGAGAATAATTGTTACGGTGGTCTGAACATTTTATTAGGTCAAAAAGCATTTGTGGAAGAGGAAATTTAATAGCTCCGTCCTTTCTCATTGCATCAGGCTGCAACACTGTCACTAGTGAAAGATTTTTGGCTTACATTGTCTGTTAGGGTGAAATAGGAGATTTGGGATCCAGTGTGTGTACTACACTCTGGAGTATGACTAGTATATTCTTGGCTCTGCTGCTGACTTGTCAGACACCTGACTTGTTTGGGTTTTTTTCTTTACATAGCCCTTTCTTTTGTAATAGGACTGTGAACTAACTTAATTAGAATATTCTGATGTTCATCTATTAATAGAAGTGAAATATCAGGACATTATAAAGTAATATAGTATTGAGAGCTGCAACTGCACCTAATCAAACGTCAACATGTGATGGTTTTCTTGGATTATTTCACTTTATGATTTTAGCTGTTGAACAGTCAATATCACAGAGATGAAATACTGCAAGAACAAGCTATTTGATGTTAGGTACCCCCAAATATTTCTAAGTTGCATGTCTTGATGTAGCAGCATGAGGACGATAGCCAAAATGAACTCAGTAAAACACACACTGGCATCCAGAAAGGCTGGGTTTCACTGAAAAGAACCCAAGCCTTTATTGCCAGAAGGATTGTTTTGAGGGACAGGACCTCAAAAAACGTGGTCATGGTTTTTTCTTCTGCCAGATTTGCTCCTGTTTTTTTCACAGTGGAAGGCCTAGAAAATAGCAAGCATGTTTATTCCATGATGCCACCTATCTTGGTGTTAGCATGCAGATTCCCATTTATTTTTATCTTCAGGCTATGGTGATGTTAATGCATGCTGTGTCTTATATACAATGCCATGGGACATTCTAATTCACACTCAGAAAGACAGTACATGCTGCAGACCCATTACAGTTCAGGAAATGAGTTGGAAACCATGGGGAAAAGCCTGTCTCAGAATAAAAAGCCAAATATTGAGTGAGCCTCATTTCTGCACTAATTCAACCTCAGGCTTGACCAGTCATCCTGCTTTTTTGCCTGCCTTAGAAAACAACATATAAGGTACATAAAATTTCTTGGGAAATGTGAAAATAATGTATTTATGACGATACAGTGTTAGAGATGAGTGTTCCTGTTCTGCGGGGTTCTCTGCAAAACTCTCTTGCAACTTTGATTTATACTAGAATTAAGGAAAATATGAGGGCAACAGCTGTGAGCCACAAGACTGGGCCTAATGTCCCTTCCTGTCAGTCACCTCAGAAGACTCAGGAGCTTACTTTGTTCCTCCTCAGTTTCTTTTACCTTCTTCTTTAAAAATATTTCTTCTGTTAAATAATTAATTTGCTTTTTTTGTTACCAGTTGTATCATTAATATGATAATGAAGGTATGAGTTCTATTTTATTAGAGATCTTGTTTTCAATACTGAAGATCTTCCCACTGCAGGCTTTCATTATTAAGGATGTTTCTTTTTTGAATTCTCTTGATTAACTGACCAAATTTTGAATTGTTTATTCAAAACCAGAGTCAGTAGGTTCCAGAGTCTCAGTGGTGTCTCTGAAAGATGCAATTATTCCCTAAATTAAGAGATCTGAATCAGACTCTTGAGTCGTTTACCTGTATCCACTGATTATATGGAGAGCCTGAAGTTAGTGTTTATGGATAACATACAACAGGAACAGCAGTTCTTATGAACAAGCTTATACATTTCAAATCATAATGGGAATATTTAATTTTTACTTTTTAAGGAAAGACATTTATTCTTTGCCAAGTGATGAATAATAAATATGATTAGCAAAATAACCTTCAAGCATGAGAATATCAGATACTTGATAAAGCCTTACTTAGAGGACAGTCAGAGGGTGATCTTACCTCTCTCCGAGCACCTGAGCCAAAAAAGTCCTGCACCTGGGTGGAAGCAATCCCAAGCACAGATACAGGCTGGGTGGAGAGTGGCTTGAGTGCAGCTCTGAAGAGAAAGACTTGGGGGTTTCAGTTGATGACAAACTCAACATGAGCCAGCAGTGTGCACTCGCAGCCAAGAAGGCCAACCAAATCCTGGGTTGCATCAAGAGAAGTGTGACCAGCAGGTCCAGAGAGGTGATTTTGCCCCTCTACTCGGCACTGGTGAGACCCCACCTGGAGTATTGCGTCCAGTTCTGGAGCCCTCAACACAGGAAGGACATTGAGCTATTGGAGAGGGTCCAGAGAAGGGCCACAAAGGGCTGGAGCAACTGCCCTATGAGGACAGGCTGAAGGAGTTGGGGTTGTTCAGCCTGGAGAAGAGAAGGCTCAGAGGGGACCTCAGAGTAACTTATCGGTACCTGAGGGGGTCCTACAGAAAGGCAGGGGAAGGAATTTTTAACATAATATCGGATGGGAGGACTAGAAACAATGGATGCAAATTGGAGGGGGGTAGGTTTAGACTTGACATAAGAAAGAAATTCTTTACAGTGAGGGTGGTGAAACACTGGAACAGGTTGCCCAGAGAGGTTGTGGACACCCCCTCTCTGGAGGTGTTCAAGACCAGGCTGGACAGGGCACTGGGCAGCCTGATCTAGTGGGAGGTGTCCCTGCCTATGGCAGGGGGGTTGGAACTCAATGATCTTTAAGGTCCCTTCCAACCCAAACTATTCTGTGATTCTATGATTCTTCTCCATACATCAAAGTGGCACCCAATAAATCATGTCTGCCTGTATATAGGTTAATTTTCACTGTTAAATAGATGTAGGCCTAACTATATAGCATGACAAGTGTTTCAAAAGGAAATAAATGCAGTACTTGGAGTCCACGCTGAAGAGTCAGCTCTGCCCAAAGAATGCTGGCCCACTGCCATTCACTTGAGGAGGATGAAGAACAAGTGATTGAGCAGCATGCACTGGCCACAGCCTAAAGCTGCCACTTACTCCCATCCTGCTGCATTCCACAGCACACCCCTGCCATATGGGTAGAGGGGACAGCGCAGGCTAGCATACCTGCAAGAGCAGTTGCTTCTTTTTGTTCTCATACATGGGTGAACATCAAAAATAAACTGGCTCTGTAGTTTTTCAGCACAGAAACACCGGCTACAAGAAAAACAGATTGGTCTGGGGGCTTAATCATCCCAACTTGAATGTTTGTATTCATATTTTACAGTTAACACCTCCCATGTTTGGTATATTGTATTGCCGCAGAATAAGTTGATGGGGCAGGCAGAGATGGAACTCAGGACAGCAATATGCACTGCAGAGCAAATAAACTTACAGGCTGCAGTCAGGCTCACATTTTCCTTACTAAGGTCTCTCCTTCTTGCTTAGTGGCAACTTGTTTCCTTAGAAGTGCAGCCACAGACCACTCCTTGAATAGAATTAGCCCTTAAAACAACTAATGAAAGTGTTTGTTTTCATATGATAGTGAAAGACACTTTGCTTGCAGTCTTAAATAGCTTATGGCATGAAATAGGCAATAACAATGAGACATAATGATAACTGAGACCAAAATCCATTATCAAAAGATATCTTCATGGGTCTTTGCATCCTCCTGATGTTTGGATGTGATTGTGGTTTTTGTCTTCCTGTACAGGAGGCAAGGAGCAGCTTTGCTGCTCAGGTCTCGTATCAGTTTGCTTTCCTGGAGCTTCCTGGAGCACACAGGAAGCAACCAGCAGACCTGTTGTGAGAAATCCCTTGCAAACCCTCTCTATTCTACACATAGTGTTGGGAGGGCTTGAATTAAATTGTATATAAAGCTGGTTTAATCCCCACAATCTCTCTTACAGTTTGTGGTGGACAGTAGTGGGATAAACCCAGTGACAGGGTGCAGGACTTTTGGCAGAGCAGAGCTGTAAGGAAGGATGTTCACAGCATCACACGGGCAGCATCACTAGAGAGAGGCTTTGTGTCCACTTTGGGACTGGGAGAAGGAGGAAGCTCAGGAAATGTAAAAACTCACTGCAAGATGCAGAGCTGACAGAACTGCAATTACAAGCCTTTTTGGTTTTTCTTTAATTTTTTTAAGTAAAAGATGAAACTACAAAAATAATTTGAAAATTATTGAGCAGCCCAGAAGAAAAGAGGAGGCTTTAAACCCACACTTAATTATGTTTGGGAAATGAAGAAACAACAACCAAATAGAAATGTGGATCCCAATCTGCTGTAATTTAGTCCTGTTCGTTGCAGGAACCACTACAGAGCAGATGAGCTTGAAAACAATTAAGCAAACATGGCATAGAAAAGAAAGTCTTTGCTCCATTTGTAGATTTATGTTTGTATTCCTGGCTAGAACTAGTTGCAGAGATCTTTTAAATATGGGTTAAATATGGGTTAAATGAGAGAGACTTCAAAAATTCTTTTTGTTTTCCCAATCTAAGAAAACATGTAGTGTGTATCATGTGGCTCTGTTAAGGTCCCTGGCAAAACATAACGTTTCCTACTTGCTGATTTCATTAGGTGTGGATGTACATTTTGTGGTGGTTGTATTGGATTAGCAGTTTTTGGCACATTTCTACACCTGTTCACATATAAGCCTACATTTTTCAGAAACTTATGTTCATGTAAGAGGATATGGAGGTTTCATTCTTGTGTATTTCTATGTTATTCAGAAATTAAGAAACCATTTGAGTTAACTTCACAGTCTTCCCAAGTTAGAAAAAACAAATCTGATCTCTAGCACAATGTAGTAATGCATTTCTCTGCTCCATATTTCACAGAGATGTGAAAAATGTCATGGAATCAAAAGAAATATTAGGAAAGGAAAGGCTTATATTCATCTGTACCTAAATCCAGGCTTTCTGAGCACAGTCATGTCAGTCGAAGAGGCTTGAGGAAAAAGCTGCTTTATAATTAAAAATATTTTATTGTGTCTTAAACAAATAAAATATAGCTGCTTAATATAACTGATTGTAGTGTTACAACAGTAACATCCAATATAAATTGAGGGCTGCAGTACTGCTCCATTAAATATTGATCTTTCAGAGAATCTCAATAGAAAATGAAAATTTCTACAGGGTGTTTTAAGTACTTTGAAGCAATTCAATTCTTCTTCCTCTTAGAACTCAGCAACTGCATCAAACATGAGAAAATTCTTTGCTGCCTTCTCTTGAAGTATTGGCCTCTAGTTTGAAAGCAAATAAATACCTATTTTGATGGTAAAAACTATTATGTACAGACTGCTGTGTGTCTTTTCTTCTCTCTCTCCATATCATGACCTTGTCCAAATCTGAACAGTCTCATTCTTAGTGTTTCTTAGTCTTCATTGTTTCTGAGTCAAGGTCAAGAGGAATCATACAGCTTTTCACCTTATGTGAAATGTAGTGTTTTCTGTCTCTTCTGGGCAACAGCTTTCACTTTCCAGTAGGCCTCTCATAACTTATGAAGAAGAGTTTCCCAACCATGCAGTGTTTTCAATCTGCTCTTTAAAAATCCTTTGGCAAACAGAAATTAATTAACCCTTATGTTTTCCATAGTCACAGTATGAACTTCACGTTGACTTACTCACAGCTCTGGAATCTTATGGATTTATCAGCTATATATTATGTAGTTTTTCTAGAGAGAGTATGGATATGCCACTCTTGACTTGATGCAATAGTTACAAATTCCTCATACCTGGAAGTGAGCATGTAAGTTGTTTTTTTATTGTCACAAAATCACATAATGTCAGGGATCGGAAGGGACCTCAAGAGATCATCTAGTCCAACCTTCCTGACGGATTATCTTCCCTTTAATTCTAGAGAAATGACTGTAGGATAGTTCCTCTCAATTGAAATCCAGGTCAAAAGTATGGCTGAAAGTCCAGTACTTACCCCAGAAATGGTGATATACCAGAGTTGTTTATCAGTCTTCTATCATGGAATCCTCTGTTAGGGCACTACTGAGATGATTCAGAGCAGGGGGTTGTGGAGTTAATCTCCCACTTCAAGTTACTGCTGCCTGTTGTCTCAAGACTGAGATAAATGTGATTGCCTCAGGTGGACTGAATAGCATCTTTCTTTTCCCTAGATCACAAAACCTTGAGCTTATTTTTATCACCAATGAAAGCAAAGTGCTTGGCATAATCACATCACCCTATATCCCAAGAGTTCTGTATATGATCCTCAAACTGGCTTTGCTCCAAGACTGTCCTCTTGGCATTGGGCCTGTCACTATTGAGGTGTCATGTTTGTTGTTGTACTAGTAAAAATGTTGTGCCATAGTCAGGGAACATCCTAGCAGCACAGTGATTTAAATGTCTCAAAATACTTTTCATTTAGGGCAGTTTAGTCTTTCAAAACAGATATGGTTTAGTTCAAAGAGTGTTACTCTTCCAATATCACAAGTGATTCTCATCCACGGTCAGCCTTTCCTACCAATGTCATCCAGTTACACATCCTGGTAAAGCGTCCACCATTCACTAGCATTCAAGTATTTAAGTCTAACCCAGGTTCTCACCTTGCAAAAATCAATGCTGTTTCATTGATTTCATTTGAGCTATGCAAGCTGAATTTCTAGCTTGTTTCAAGGAGTAGAGAAATAATTGCTTAATACTGTACAGTTTTGACTCTGACCTTTTGAATTTAAATCTGGCTTCTGAAACATAACATTTTTATCTCAAAGATCAATCTTCCTTCTTACCGCATCCATGCAACTCTTGATTGACCCCCACTGCCTGCATGGCTGATTGAGAATGTTAATGATTTCATGTTTCCTCTTTCTCTAACCACAATCAGCCATGGGTAAAGCCACTTTCCAGCATTACTATCTCTGTAGACAGAGAGCACCAGCTGCAACCTGTTGTTTATATATGCTGTAGGTTTCTTCAGACAACCTCACATTGTGAAAAAAAAAAGAACATTAAAAACCTTATTCTTGCACTTAAAAGTTCTTGCACTATGAACTCCATATACAAGGATCTTTCAACCAGACAGGGCTCTTATTGATAAGCAGACTGTTTACTGTAACACACAAATAACAAACCTGGATAAATGCTCAGTACTGTTCTCTTGTTTTCACACTCTCAACTTTATCAGTTTTCCACAATTTTTCAGTGTATCTCACAGAATCACAGAATGTCAGAGATTGGAAGGGACCTCAAGAGATCATCTAGTCCAATCACCCTGCCAAAGCAGGAGCACCTTGAATCGGGTCACACAGAAATGTGTTCAGGCATGTTTTGAATGTCTCCAGAAAAGGAGACTCCACAGCCTCTCTGGGCAGCCTGTTCCTGTGTTCCCTCACCATGAAAAAGGTTTTTCTCATATTTCTCCTATGTTCCAGCTTGTATCCATTGCCCCTCATCCTATCATTGAATGTCACTGAGTAGAACATTTTTTGTCTCAGAGATCAATCTCTTCACTTTTGCCCTTTTCCAGTTCTTACTCGAGTAAGAACTTACTACTGGAATAAGATCTACATTTGATCCATGTGATTAAAAACTATATGAATTACTTTTTGCACAGTGCAAATACTTCTGCTTTCTGGTACAGAAAAAATTTGACTTAGTATTTTAATTATATATAGAAGATAACTGATATGTCATTTAAAAATAGCAGGATTTATGCAATATAGAAAGCTGTAAGCAGATCTGTGTTTCTTTATTTTTGTATTTCTTTCTAGGCAAACTAAAATCAACTTTCAATCAATTTGGTTCAGCCAAGCTTTATAGTGAGAATGAATAAAAAGGAAATTGGTCTTGGGAGGGAGGGAAAAGAAGAAATGTGCATTTGCTAATGGCATGGTGAAAACTTCGCTTCCATATTCATTTGAAAGAAACATGAAAAAATGTTTGGCATATGAGTGTAGGAAAGAGCTCATCCACAGCACACGCTCTCTCTCATAGCAGTCCCAGAGAAATGTGTTGCCAATTGCAAACAATGCACAGCATGCACAACCAGGTTTGACATCACCAAGATAGTCTTAAGTTGAATGAATGTGTGACTTTGCTTATTTAATAGCATGTTTGCCTCCTTGTGCCTCTTTGAGAGCCAGCGTGAGCCCAGAAGAACTGTTGATAGATACCAAGTTGATACTTTATTTCTACTTTCAGGTTTTTTAACAATCCTGTTGCTTGTAAGAGCCCGAGAAGCTTTCCTCCTACTTCCATTGCTTGCTTGCTGATTTATGGTATCTTCTTGAGCAACCTGAATAGTATAAATTGATATGTGAATTGCATATTTGACTTTCTGCTGTCATGCTTGCTTTTAATGGCTTTAAAATAGATTTGAAGACAGTGCCTCTTGAAATAAAGAGTTTATTTATGAATATTACATTCCTCTTTTCTAGGCTCTTAAGGATGATGATGCTGAGACTGGACTGACTGATGGAGAAGAGAAAGAGGAACCCAAAGAAGTGGAGAAATTAGGCAAAATTCAATATTCTTTGGATTATGACTTCCAGAACAACCAGGTTTGAAACAAACAACATGTAGCATTTCATTTCTGTTTGTGCAAGGGAAGAATGAAGTAATACAGTTAGTTACTGCAGATATTTTGGAAATCCTTACTGCTTGCATGGAGTAAAAGGAGAAAGCAAGACTCAAGACTCATGACAGGGGTACTACTAAATTGGTATTCAGTGTACTCAGAGTTTGTACCTTTAATCCAAATGGAAGGCACAGTTTTATCTGATGGTTACTAGGAACTTAATATTAAGGTGTCACCAATCAAAGTCAACTCACAATATGTTATGGAGTCTGCATGCAGATGGTAAATGATAGCTTCAGCTTTCAGTTATTTAAAATATAGCCAAAGATTAAAGGAAAAAACCCACACAAAAATGTAAGTTAATTCATTGTGGGTCTTTTAGCAAGTCAGTAAGATTGGCAGGAGTAGCTTTCCCTCACTTCATCAAAAATGCATTTTGTCTTATTAACTATCTGCATCAGGTTCTGTTGCTTTCCATTAAAATGTACGTTAGCCAAGAAAATTTTAATGTGGAACAGAAGTCTGAATAAAAAGCTTCCTCCTCAGAAAAAGGGGAGATTTGTACAAAAAACATCTGCCTAGTCTGATACTCCTTCAGTACTCTACTCAAACTGGTAAGACCAGCCTTTGGCATAATTACCTAAGTTTTCGGTTGAAATAGACACTGTAATGAGATGTGGACTTAGAAGGAGCCTTCTTAACAGGTCTGGCCACTGAACTAGCTCTGGCCTCTAGTGGTTGGGATCACTTTTGTCAGTTAAACCAATTTAGAGCCTCACATTAAAACTCACTGTGCTTAACTTTGGAGTAAAGTACACAAACACACCTCACTTGAGTTCTTCATCGCTTTCAGTGAACTTGAGAATACGGATCCCACATTTCATTTTTTGACAACTTTGGTCAAAATCTCGTTGGTCTTCTCTAGTTAGGAAAAGAAAGGACTGCTGTTAATTTCTGTTCTTCATGTGAGCAGACTTCCACTGTTTCCTTCTGTTTTATTTCCACATTCATATTCGTTCTTGGATGCTGTTCACAGAATGCAGTACACTTACTTTTTCAAGACAAAGCAGATAAGAGAAATTAAAAAAAACTGTTAGCCATATGTACACACAGCTATGACCTGACATACTACATAGCATTTCCCTGTCTTTTCATCCATCTTCACCCACCATGCTTGTTTTTCAATGCAAGAGCCAAAAAGAATGTTTAAATCTTTCAAGTTAAAGGAGCTTTTCCTTGACTCCCAGACCAAATTCCCAGGCCATGTGATGCATCACAATGATCCTCCTTGAAATAAGTATGAAATCAGTGTGAAGTGTTTCACCCTTCAGAAGCAGAAGATCTAAAGAGGGGGAAAGGAAAAACTGCAAATGTGTTCTGACAGATGGATTTCAGTTCCCTTAGAATATGAAGACAAATTTTCTGTGTGAATTCTGCTAAAGGAAGTGCTGATTTTGTGAACTCAGTTTTGCACAGGGAAATGGGATAGGAGAGCAACAAATTTTTTGAAGTATGTAGTATTTAATTAAGATAAATTATTTGAATAATGGCTTGCTACTTTATTTTGCTTCTCTAAGCTATTTTTCAGCTTGGAATTTGTCAGAGGGTAGATGATTTAAAGAGCATATGGTTATGAATGGAGACAAGATGGCCAATGAACTCTCCATAGCACAATGCCTCAGTTTGAAAGAGTAAAATTTTAAAAGGGAATTGAATTGCTTTTCCATTCTGTTCACTAAAATTCATAGACCTGTTCTTCACTCTTTGATGTGAAAGACTTGATGATGAACCTGAGTCTATCCATGTATTTATGAATTGTTATGCATCTTGCATAAGAATGAGATGGAAGAGTGTTTCTTACAGCTAAAGGAAAATGTTTCATGGAGTTTAAGAGTCGTATAGGTGGGAAAGCATACAAGCCATCTGCCCATTTAAAACCAGTAAAAATAAGTCTAACTTAGTGCAATTTGTCAGAATCCAGAGACTCCTTTCCTAGATTTACCATATTGTTCTGTATTAAAGTTGTTAGAGATTCTGTTTCCAGTTTTAAATAATTCATCCATGAGAGAAGCAAATATATTGCGACTGAAGCACTGATTTAGAAGAAAATATTCTCAGATTTCATTCCCAGTTCATAACGTCTTGTCCACAGGCTGACCTTAAAGAGTCACTGGAATGCTTACCTTAGCTCTGTCTATGAAACATGATTAAATACTTGCTTTCCCTCGACTCTGTAATGCTGATGAGCCCTAATACAGGATAAGATGTATACATAACATAAAATAACAAACAGCCCTTCATTTAGAACACTTTAAAAATGGTCAAGGCATCTATAAGTTTCAAATGTACTTCAGTCTTAAATTTAAAAGTATTTTTTTTTAATGCTGTCCTTCATTTAATACCCAAACACATACATATATATGGCAAGAGAAGTGAAATACAAAGATGTCTGCAAAATCTATTTTCAATAAAGCTCTCTCTGAGGATTTGCATGTGATATATCACCTTTTTGTGTTTAGTTGGGGGGAGACTTACATGCTGGGGATTTAGAATACAGATTTTGTAGTCAAAATTAGACATTCTTGATTGTTTAATAATGTGATTTCTATTCATGGTGCCTAGCATAGAAAAATAATGCACAAGAGGAGAGAGCAATTGAAAGTTATTTGATTGCAGTCTTTAAAAAGATGAAGTCATATTTAGCTGTAATCAGCTGCCCTTTGAAAGCCTCGTCTTAAAAACAGCCTTTATACAGTCTGCGTCTGCCATAATTGCTTTTCTAATGCCTATAGCATTGCTTCATTTGCCTTCCTTGAAATGGGAATGGAAGGGAATAGTTTTGCATAGACCAGAAATAGAGTCTGCATTTGTATATCTCTGCTACAATTTTTTTGCACCTACTTGAAATTTCATTCTACTGTTTTTTTCTCTTTTCAGCTTTTGGTTGGGATTATTCAAGCAGCTGAACTGCCTGCATTAGATATGGGTGGTACATCTGACCCATATGTGAAAGTTTTCCTGCTGCCTGATAAGAAGAAGAAATATGAGACTAAAGTCCACAGGAAGACTCTTAACCCTGTTTTCAATGAGCAATTTACATTCAAGGTATTTTTTTTTTTTTACTTCTTACAGAAACTCTACATATCTCATGCTTGGCTACAAAATTATACAAGGAATTATACAAGGAATACCATACATCATGTTTCATATGGCTTGTCCTAATATGCATTCCTGTGCTGTTACTTTAAGCCTTTCTCTCTATGCCCAATCTTACAATGACAGCTGCAGACTGAAAACAGGAATAGTGAAAGACACAGCCTATGTAATTATTCAACAAGAAAGATATCCCTGGAGACCAGAACTACTACTGCATATATAAGCTTATTTTTTCCCTTGAAGCTGTTCATCAAAATGATCTTTTGTGGGAGTTATTTTTTTCTTGAGGTTTCCTAAGACAGTGTTTAAAAGAAAACAGAGTTATAAATTACAGATTCCCAATCAGCTCAAAAAGGAAAAGGAAGAACCAGTAATGCTGGCATCTGAGATGAAGACACAATTATTAGTCAGATCATGCATTCCTAGGCTATAATGTGCATTTAAGTCACATCTTTAATATTAAAACTTATGATCCAGGAGAAAGTTTACTTTCCACACAATACCTGACAGAGTGCTTAAGTGCATCCTAGTGTGGATGGAGGTGAGATGGTTTGTCTTTCTGCTGTATTCAGTTTTGGGCCCTGGAACTTATTCCTTCTCTTCTTTGAGTGGTTCCCTATCTTAATCCTCTTTTCATTTCTGTTTCCCAGACATCCACAGTGCTGTTCCTGGGTGTGGGTGTTCATCAGGCTCCAGTTGTTTGAATTGTATGTCCCTACTATGCTTCCAAAAGGGAACTGGGAAATTCTAGCTGAAGTGCACCCATCTGGCAGTGGGAGATGTTTCTTCTTCGGACCAAAATGGGAAAAGGGCTCAGGTCTGGAGAACTGACCTATCTATGTCAGGAAAATACTCATGAACATGTCCTTCTACCAAGGTCTCAACTGTGTTCAGTCACATGGCTGAGTATCTCTGACCTGAGCAGAAAGCAGGCAGAGGAAGTGGTTCTCCACAACAGCTGAGAGCATCCTTAGTTGTCTTTAACAAAGCTGTGTGCCAAGAGTGTTTTAGAGGTAGTCACTGGGGCAAGCACTGCCACTACATCTTCTTTAAAAAGGAAAGTAACTAAAATAAGCTTTACTGAGATTAAATTAATTATTAGGAAAAAAAAGTAATTATAAATGTAACCTTATCATGAGTTCCAAATGACCAGGATCCATTAACTGGTATTGTAAACCTATGGAGAAAGAAACTTCAGAACATTTCTCCTGGTTTTGAGGCTACATCAAAGTAAAAGTGGAGTTATTTAGAATTTTTCCTTCCTCATACATTTACCATCTGCAGCTTTTTAAAAGCTACAGATGATTTACAGAACCAACATAGAAATCACTATAGCATATGTATTGCAATACCCAACCCAGCCCACTGAAACTATAGTACTCGGTAATGGAAGCTGGAGCTTCTTTTCAACATTATAGAACATGTTGCAAGAAAAGAAAAAGTACTCATGTTATTAGTAAGTATATTAAAAAGCAAGTGGAAGCTAAACAGCAATAAAAGCCAACAGTCTTAGGGTTTAAACAAACCAGAACATACGGCGATTAATAAGGCAAATGATAATGCCATGGTTTCATTTCTCTTTTTATATAGACAATTAATAGAGAAGTATTTACGGAAGCCTGTGGAAACCATTTATGCTTGGAGAATGTACTCACATTGACTATGTGTTTGGTGTAAATCCAAACAATTCCTAAGTCAGATCTCTCCAGACAGCCACTCAAGTGTAGCTTACCTGCATTGCACATCTTCATGTGAATATTGAAAATGTGACTCATAAGCATCCTAACTCACAACATCTGTCCAAAACACATCAGAACAGCTGGAGAATTAGTCATAATTTGGCCTTCTGACACCACCATTTCTAACTGTACACTGTGACTTAGAAAGCACCTTAGTGCCTACAGTGTGAAAGGTATAACACTGAAAAATATGCCTTGCTAAGTAATAGGTAGTGGTACTCTAAAGAGAACTATTTAGTGTCTAATTACATTGTGTCAGACAAAGTAAACCAGTTCCTTTTTTTTCATCAGTCTGGGAGCTACCCATTTCTGAGTGGTGACAGTTGATTTATTGAGGAAAAGACACCATTGTGTGAAAAGTTCATGTGTCTTCAGTGCAAATAATTGGGCATCCTGTTTCAGTTTCATCACCCACAAAATGATTTGAAGTAGAATGAGGAAAACCCAGGGAGTGATGAGTGAGCTGCCACATTGTTCTATCGAGTGCCAGAGCCTGGTCTCAAAAAATACTGCATCTGGTGACTCTGAAACAAATACACATCATAATTTTCTCTGCAGTTCAATTTACCTGAGATGACAGCTGATAAAGCAAAGAAATAGATTTGCGTTGTAGTGGACTGATCTTTACTGTCTCAAGTACAGAGTTTGTCATTTTCTCTTCTTTGCAGGTGCCATACTCTGAGCTGGGTGGAAAAACTTTAGTGATGGCAGTTTATGACTTCGATCGTTTCTCCAAACATGATATCATTGGGGAGTATAAGGTTGCGATGAACACAGTAGATTTTGGTCACGTCACTGAGGAGTGGAGGGACTTGCAAAGTGCGGAGAAGGAAGAGGTAAGAAAAATCAAACTTTTTTTCCCCCAGGACACTTTTATCCTTAGCTAGAGAAATAGTCAAAATATAAACAATTTTTTGCCAAGACAGCTCCCATCTGTTATCAGCATTTCTCAGACTTAATTCACCTGATAAATTTTTGATAAGGATGGTTTCCAATACTCACTGAATGGTACGTTCTCCTTTGCTAATCCTGTTTTCAATCTTTTTGATACTTCATGCACCATATTAGGAAAGTTTTCACAAGTTTGTCTTTTTCTCAAATTGATGCAATTTGGGTACATAGAATTTGCATTTGAATTATAAGAGCTGTGTGAATTTAGGTTTCTTTGTGGCTGTAATCATTCTGAATGTTTGCATCTTAAGGCATCTTATTGTGCATCACATTCAAGGTATACTCTCACTGAGAGTCTACTTACCAACTTACCTTACAGTTAAGTTGAGCAACTATGCAGTAATATCCATTGATTAGTTAGTTATGCATTTGACAAAGACCCTAAAGTGGCATCTCACTCAAATATTAAGCACCTTTTTATTTTCCTCTCTGTGCCAACATCCTGTGGGTGCATTATTTAGTAGATATAAGTGCTACATATACACAAGATATTTTTTGGAAACATCTCATTACTAAATCGTGCATCCTGTGAGGTTGTTCATAGTGACACATCCACCTTTTTACTTAAGACTCTTTTGTACTTAGTTTTATGTTATTTTTCCTTTTGATTGCTAGATAATATCTGCCCACTCATAGTCTGAATTCACAGTGTGCTTCATTTCTCTGGTGGGAGAAGAAGGAATCTGAGTCTGAATTAGCTAATAAGCTGCTTTGAATTCAATCCTTAGTTTTTGTAATTAAAGAGATGATCTCTGAATGAAATCTTACATTAATATAAGTGACAAAACCCTGAATATTTGATTTAGACCACAAGTTGTGGGAAAAGCCATGCAGCCTTCTCAGATTTTCAGAAATGGTAGCTTTCTGTCTTGGCTTTTTGAGTATTTTTAATAATTATATTTTCGGATATCTATCTTTTGGTTCTTACTGATTTGAAATCCATCGCCACATTCACATTATTCTACATTGATTCATAGGTACTGCGTTTACAGTGCTCCCTTATTGTATGTGGCATTGCTGTATGTATATGCTATGCAGGGCATTTCTCTTCCTCTATTAGAGCTAAAGATGAAAATTTTAAAAATAGAAAAAGAATGAGTATTACAAGAGTTTTGAATAGCTTGCAGTGGAGATGAAACCTAGGTTGTATCGTGTTTGTGCTTTGAGAGACCAAGTAAACTAACAGACAGTGATTTTTATATGTGCTTTTCATTTGTCTGTACAAATATATTTGCATGGCAGCCACATTAACTACAAGAGACTGCCTTTCCTTAGTTCCTGTTTTAGCCACTACCCTAACTTTTCTTCACATTCACTGTATATATGGAAAAAAGCATAGGATGTTTTTGAAGCTGCTACTGATGCTTGGCTTTTTTATTTATAAGAAGCTGGGCCACATCATCCTATGAGAACAGCCTGAAAAACTCTGCTCACACCTATTTTCTAAGTATAAATCTTACTTTTATCTCACTTTATATAAAATTTAGTTGATGCACATCACAGAATATGCAATTTAATTAACACTGCAATCATAGAGGGCAAAATCATTTTATGAGCAGCTACTCTTCTTTGTACTCATAAACCTCCACTGTACAATCCATTTTTTTTTTTTTCAAAATGGGCTTGAAATTGGCAGAGGATGAAGTTTTAATGAAATATTTGCAGCTCTACCTCTAACAGCCCAGCTGTCTGAATGGCATCTCTCTGACACTACATTCTTTCCTGGGACAGGTCTTATTAATATATTGATGAAGTACTTAATGTATTGGTGAAGTACTTTGAAGGTGCAAGGCTTTGTGTAAGCATTTGTTCTGACCATGGGAAGATTTTGGGAATGTGTGAGTTTCTACAATGAGTGCTAAATATTGGGGAGGCCATTCCTAATGAGCTGCATACCTTCAATCCTTTTTCCCTGGCTGATTTTACCTCTGCTGTCTTTGTGAATGTATCATAGAATCATAGAATAGTTTGGGTTGGAAGGGACCTTAAAGATCATCGAGTTCCAACCCCCCTGCCATAGGCAGGGACACCTCCCACTAGACCAGGCTGCCCAGTGCCCTGTCCAGCCTAGTCTTGAACACCTCCAGAGAGGGGGCATCCACAACCTCCCTGAGCAACCTGTTCCAGAATTTCACCACCCTCACTGTAAAGAATTTCTTTCTTATGTCAAGTCTAAATCTACCCCCTTCCAAAGTCCTTCCACTGCCTTTCTATAGGACCCCCTCAGGTACTGAGAAGTTACTGTGAGGTCCCCCCTGAGCCTTCTCTTC
>VZTY01026083.1:277349-300738 GCA_013400935.1 Turnix velox | reverse complement strand
CCCCCAAGTCTTTCTCTTCAGAGCTGCACTCAAGCCACTCTCTGTCTAGTAGTCCTTCAGACTTACATGATTGAGAGCATGGGAGGGAAGAGCAGTAGATACTGAAAGATTATTCATTTTTACCAAGTCTAACATACAATGGTTTGGTCAAAAAGTGTTAAAAAAGATATGGCAGGAGTTTGCTTTTCTGTGTCATCTACCAGATGTCACTGCCATTAACTTTATCTGAGTATACACTGCATCCAATGTCTCTTATCACTCCCGTACAGAAAGCCAAACAGACCTCTTCTTTGCTCACAGCAGTGTGAATCATACTGAGAGTCACCTTCTGAATACTTCAACTAATTTCTTTCCAGACATATTGTTATATTGGCACTTAAATTGAAAACCTGTTGTAGAAAACATTCAACACTTTAGGGAATATAAAGAAGAGCAGGAAGAATTCTTTCCATAGAACAATGGAGAAGCAGGGCCTTACGCCCTGTGGAGAAGGATCTTCTACCTGACAGTATCCACCACCAAGAGTTCTCCAGACTTCATCTGCCACCACATAAGGCTCTAAGCACTACATGATGCTTGAATCACAGTGGGTTGTGTTGGGTATATTTTGTGCATGACTTCTGAACTGGATATCTTCTGAAAAACAACAGCAAGATGCATGATAGCTTCTCTCCTACATGACAAACAACATATGATGCACAGTCCCAACCAGGAGAGATGCTCTAGTGCTGCCATGTGAAGGGATGAAATGCAAGCACTCTGCAGCTGGAATGTGGAAGACCAAATTTTTGAAGCTGACATGCACCATTCTTGAGGATTATTCTTTCCTTCCTCTTCAAAAACTAAAAGTTGATGGAGAAGTGGTTATAATCAATACTTCACTGTGTTTCATAGAAGGTGGAGCTTGGCAAAGTTAGTATTGAATCCTCACTGAAACTTGCAGAGAGTCAGGAGGAAAGGTCATTTTTGTAAATGTCACTGTCAAATCACAGTGGCAAATCACTATCATTTTCTGCTATATTAGAGACAGACATATGATCTAATAGTCCTTTCCCATCTCCAATAATAACACTTAGTTCTTTGCAGATGGCACAGTGCTTTGCAAAAGAAGGTATTATTATCCCTATGGAGATCCTGTCAGTCTGCCAGACAGATTTTAAAATGTGAAATCTCCTTTATTTAGCTTCACATTGTATTAGATCACTGTTTCCTGCATGGTGTTCAAGTTTTCTCAAGTTCACTTCCTCTTACACCCCATTAAAACTTTACAACATCAAATTTAAAGTGATTTAGTTGTCAGGGTTTGTAGGACAGTTGCATACAGTAAACACACAAGGTTAAAAACATGTTCGACATTGTAAGTGCATCATCTGTCCTGTGAGAGAACTGAATTCAATAATGAGACAGAGAACAAAACAGATGTTCTTAAATTTAAGAATAAGTAAGCCTGATTGCAGTTTTGTCAGCAGTTAATTAGTTGGACTTGGTCTTGAAATTGAAGATACTTAAATTTTGTGATTTTAAAGGTAAAACCATATGAGTCAGCTAAAGCAGTTATGGTAATGTTTCAGTCTATTAGAATGGTGCATTTCTTTCCTTGCCTTTCATACTCAAACTGCTGATAATCCCACTGGATACCTTCGTTGAGTATTCTCTTTCTTAACTCCCTCTCTGGAAGCAGCACCTACCGTAGGTGGTCAGAGGCATCCTTTTGTTGTAACAAAGGGAATCTAATTGGCTTGCTTGAAATCAAAAGGAAACGTGTCTTGCTTTATCTCAGACTATCTGGCTTCACAGATACTAAATTCAAGTACAGAGGAGAGTAGACAAGAAGGAGAAGTTCAGTCATAGTGTTAAATTCACAGTCTCCCAGGGCTCTAGATGGTATTCATTCTGAGGTCAGAAAAACTTGTATTGCTTATTTGTCAAAAACATTACCATTTGATTTTCAAGTGTGGAAGATCACCTTGAGGTTATATCATGCTTACATGGAGGATTCCACATTTGATATTAAGCATATAATAATCCATATGAAAAATAATAATACCTACCTTAATGTCTACTCTGGACAGGGCATATTCCTAAAGACCTTGTAGAGGGTTACAATGCCAAAGGAGGGACAAGTGTGCATCTCAGCTTTTTAATGATATTGTGGAAGAGTTTGTTGCTCAAGTGTAGGATATTTTTAAATGTTTAATAGAGGAAAGAGGCCAGACTAGCCAAGAAGTTTAAAAGCAATGGACTTAGATGTTAAACATGCAGTGGCATTTGGAAAGTAAGGATCTGAATAGCTTTTTTGTAGGCTTTTGAAAAAGATGCTGAGAGGGATCAAAAACATCTTAGAGCATTTTCAAAAAGGCTTAAATAGAACTTATACCACTTAGGTACTAAAAGTATTCTCCATGTACCTGCAAGTGATACATTCTGATAACTGATCTATCAGTTCTTTGAATGGGTTGCAAGTTCAAGAGGCTAAAGCTACACTTTGAAGAGATGTTTTGCATGGAAGCTGCAGGTGGAATTCCAGATAATTCAACCATAACCACAGAGTACTCCCAATTATAAACCTCTGTAATATGGAGGGGTTGCAAATGCATCTGTGGTATCAGCTGACTGATGTGACTAGGCCAAAAAACATGCAAAATGTTACATTTTCCTGCATTGTTCTCCATACAGATTTTTATGTACTTATTTTTCTGACTAGCAGGATCAGTGAATGCATTATCCAGAGGCAGAAATTGCATTTCTCACTGGGATTCTAGGTAGAAGTTTTGTAGTACTCCAAGATAATGCCTTATTTCTCTTTCTCCCCTTCCTTTGCAAACCAGCTGTAACAAAAACCATTATCTGTTCGCTGTTACAAAGCAGAATCAGGAGCTAAGAGAAGCTATAGGATGGCTGTATAAAAATACTCCGTAAGTGTTGTTAGAAGGACCTTCAGCATTTTAACAGCCACAGGGACAGACCAGCTCTCACAAAGAAGATGGCAGCTTTGCCATTCAAAGGTTGAGGCGTTATATGCCACTTCGGCCTCCTTGCTTTGCTGTGCATGCTCCATGAGGAACTGAAAGTTCTTGACTTCTAGAAGCATCAGAGAAAGAAGTATTATTGAAAAGGTTAAAGGCAGATTTAGGAATGGTGTTTAGAGAGAAGAGGGATTAGCCATTTTCTTCATCTTTTTTCCTCTGTCAGCTCTTAAACACCAATTTAGAAGATGTCAGAGATTACCATAGTAACCATTTAACCTCTCTTCAGAGCCTGTTGTGTTTCAGTTTAGTTAAACAACAAGCTTACCTGGCATTTGAAGCACTTTGCCTTATACCTATGACCAGAATTAGCACCAAATGTCCTTATTTTAGGAAAATTAGTTAGGTTCTTGAACATAATACTGAACATCATACTGTATTTTCCAGTCAGGAGTATTACACTTCTGTTGGGTTTATACTATTTTAAAAGGGAGAGGACATTATTTCAGGATGTTCTACCAAGTTTTATATCTAGGCAAAATAGATGACAGACTCAGTAACTCATTCCTACAATCGTTACCTGTTTGTCTGTATGATGAAATTCAGCCTTCATCAAAGGCCTAAGAGATTCCTCACATTGGCTAATGCACTCTTGGTGTTTTGTGTGTGATGGAGCTGAGTGGTTTTAATACAATCAACCCTATAATTATTTATAGGCCAGGATGCGGTTCTACAAAATAACAATTTGCAGAAAAAACCTTTTCATAGAGTATCTCTGGTTCTGCATTTTATTCATTCTTCCCTTGTAGGTTAATGGAGAACTGACATTTCCAGGTTTTAATATCTTGCAGTCTATGGCTTATGAACAGTTCTTTTTGAAAGAATGATTGTGGCTAGTTTTTTACTTTCAATCATATAGATCATAGCAAATGCTATTATTCTTGGATGTTCACAAGTCATACAACTACGTCATACATAAGATTTGAAGAGTTTAACAAGATATATATAAATGCTTTTCAGTACCTTTTCTGACTATAAACATTTATAGTGTTGATGATATACAATTCAATTTTTTTCAACATCTTTGTCACTGAGAACTCTAATAGTGAAGAATTATACTCCATGAATTACGCTACTGTTTAAAGATCAAACCATTCCTCTCTCTCTCTATGTCTCTCCAGATTTTTGTAGCACTGGCCACACAAAGGGAGGAAATAATAAAATGCTGAATGATCTCATAATTTTTTACTCCTTTAGGTTTTTTTTAACTTCTGCCATCATTTGTTACACTTGAGTAAGTCAATGAATAATTAAGCTGCACTTCTTAGCCTCTATGGTTTAAAGCTGCTGTTGCTTTTTAGTATCTGTATTGACCAGGATCACCCCACCTCTTCACTTCCCAGCATACTGTAGTTCTGTGTGTGTGGATATAAGATGTAGACCTGAGTAAGGAGCAGAAGTACATTTTTATTTTTCTGTGGAGGACTCGAGTATAGTCACTGCCACAAAATTACTGTTCCTGCTGCCTTCTTTGAGCAGAACACAACTCACTTTGCTATACAATGATCCATGAACAGATGAAATTCATTTCTGATCTCCTGTTTGAACCCAAGGGTTGCCTGTATGTGCTTCTTGCTGGTTAAGAAATAACTGAAACAGAATCAAGTGGCATGGAGGCCAAGACATTTACCTTGAGCATTATGCCTGCAATTACAATTATAGAAATAGTACCCAAGGCAGGAGTTTCCAAACTAGTAGTGAGAATGTGAGTTCAAAGTGTTATGTTATTGCTGTTTGATTGGCTGGATGCATTCACCCACAACAGAAGAGAGTTAGGAGTTATTCCTACTTCTGCTATCACTGATAATCATAACTACATTTGGGAACATTTCCCTAGTGAACCCTTTTGCTGCTTGTGGCTGACCTTGAGTTCAAATCTCTTCTTCTTAGATGGAGGCCTGGCCATAAAATTCTAGCCTAAGTCATTCCCTAGATGATTACCATTATATGGGGTTTATAACTTGTTCTTGAAGCCACCAGCATAGAACACAGCACTCCAGCTTCTCAGTAGTATAGGTGATAGTGGGTAGATGGTGTCTAAGCTTCCCATTAGATCCTTAGACAGTTTTAGGTGCTACTCAAATTGCTTTTAATAGTCTTCAGAGGTTCTGGATTGACTGGCATCTAGTAATTTTGCATTTGTTTTTCCGTGTCTTCTTCAGTGACTGTGAAAATTAACAGGAGAATCTCTGTTGATGAGGGGAGCCCAGGTTTCAAAACAGACAGCAACTTATTTTCTTGAGTGCCCTCAGGTCTGGAGCTGACATCCCCTCTCTGTTAATGCCCAGCACAGAATTAGATACTAGTGGATTATTCTGAAAGTGTTTTTATTCATTCGTCCATGTTAATCAGTCAGGCTGAACATTAGTGTTCGGTGATGTTTTAGAGCAGGCAGTTCTTCCAGGAGATGCTGGTCATTTGAATTAATTTCTTTGCTTGTACTTACTGCACACTTACAAGTATTACAATTCTGTGTCATACCTTAAGAGTTGCAGTTTTTCCACAACACATCACTGTAACCCATGATATCTTTCTTGTCATAGTAGTAGATTTTCATCCTGATCACTCTTAAATACACACCAAAGTCCTCCAAAAAACCACACCCATAACCTCATGGGCCATCCAAATATGCATATGTCTCCCCACCCTCATTTTTTTACAATGGTGATTGATTTGCCTCATTGCAATTTGATAAAACAACTTATGATTAATATCATCCTATCATTCATGTATATATAGAGATAGATATAGAATCATATTTCTACATACCCTTTAAATTACTAAATTATTTTAAAATATCTTTAAAACATGGTTATTTCTACAGGATGTGTGTCTGTGATAATTATCTATTAGTTGATTTCTTAATGGTGAACCGCTTACTTTCAGTTTCATACACCAGCCTAAAGGAAAATTATGCTGACTTAGTGTTTTGAAAGTTACAACATTTATTATTGGAAGCATGACATTCAAAGCATAATATTTTTGGATGTATGATAATTGTAAGTGAGAACAGATTTTAATTAAGCTCTACTGCATTTACTGCAGCAATTTTGTGTTCCAGAATGACTTGAGAATATTGGCTTCCTGCTTGGTTTTCAGCCACAGAGTTCTAGAGTCAGAGTAAGTTCCTGCAAGTACAAGCACCAATCACTTTATATAAGAATTTAAGGATCTGAAACTTCCCTTTTTATATGCTCCATATCATGAAAACTAGTTGTTAATCAGCCTCAAGCACAATCACTGCATACAAAGCTATGAATGGCTTGCATATAAAACGTGGGATATGCTCCTTAATGTCTTCATCCCACCTGTTCATGGATTTCTTCTGTTTATTGCCAAAGGGCACTCCAATGTGGGCTCTTACAACTCGCTGAGGATGACAGGTCTTTAAATCTGATCTGGTTTATTTGCATTGAGTCTAGACTAGCCAACATTAAAATTTTCTTCCTCCAGAGAAATCTCCCATTTAAAAAACTTTTGTTTTGTTTAGAAATAGTATGAATTCTGTCAAACTGGGTATTTTTCTAAATAGGATGAGCTTGTCTGCCCTAGATCTGGAGGAGTCCTGGATCTTCAAGGGACATTTTAAAGAACTTCAAATAATCAAACTCAATCTAGGGAACAAGTACTATCCAGGAGACAGTGTTCCCCCTGTGCCAAGCTGGGAGGAAGGAAACTCACTTACAAGCTTACGAGTTAGATCTTACTCAGTTTTGTAGCAGGGAACTAGAAATCCTCTGATTCTCAGTCTGTAGTATTTTGTAGTGGCTGCATGGCTGTAGGCTACAAACTCTGAAAGCTCTGCTTTCCTCATGGATCTTGACTTTGAGCATTATTCTGCATGTCTCCCACAATCCTCTTTAATATCATAAACTCCAGGTTTTGTACTAATTCCCCTGGAATATTTTGCATGAGATCTTAATGGCAAAGCTTACAAAGAGATGGCTGGTTACAGTAGGCTGGTGTTCCTTATAAGCAGCTTCACACCTATACTAGGAAACTATTTTGACAGTCCTCAAACCCAAAGATTTTGCAAGTTACTAATCTTAAGATATCACTAAAAGCAGAAAATAACACATCTCTTAACCTCAGCAGTTACTCTTTGTTAAAATTCGTACTTTATTTGTTATTTGGATGTTACTGGATTCTCCTCCAAGTCACTGATTGTTGCTGTGCCCTTCTTCAGCCGATTCATACATGACACTGCCTCTTGTCTACAGTACTTATGCACTATAATCAAGACACTTCCAGTCCTCTTCTCAGAAAGCTGCAAAAATTCATCTTTTATGTATTTCATGATCATACATTTTCTCCATTTTGCCAGTAATAGTTGTGACTTTTTATGGTTTTTTTGTATTTCTCAGCATCTTAAAAAGCATTGATGGAAGAACAGTATGCAGTATACTTGATACTCTCGCTGGACAGGCAGACACCAATTGTTGTCTTAGGATTTAGAATTTTTGCTTTTAGCTGCATAAAAATGTACCATGACTGGTTAGAGCTGAGTGAGTTAGCACTTTCTCTGTGACTGAAATGTTGCATTACTATTTACTATTATCAGCAGAAGTGTCTTCCACATATGTAAAAACATGAGTAGACCTTGAACGGAATAAAAAGCAAACTTTTTTGCATGTTTCCTTCATTAGCCAAATTTCCAATATGATCAAACAATTAATCTAGATTTGGTCAAAAGGAGCTGTTTCCCATAAAACTACATGACTTCACATTCCTTATATTCCATAACCTTTAAACCATGATTAATACAAACTCTTATGACTTCTTCCTGTTTCATCCGGATTTGATAAAAGGGTAGGTACCATCTTCATCTCATTTGGCCTTTTTTGAGTAAGATGAACATAACATCAGCACTGCTCCAGGCTTTGGAATTTCCCTTGTGGTCTAAGATTTATTAACAATTAAGAACATTGAGCCAAAGATCTCATGATAAGTAAAATTTTCTTGGCTGCAAGTGACCTCTTGCTTTTTACTGAAGAGATTAATGAAATCCAGTATGTGGTACTGATTACTGTGATGACTTTTGACAAGCTGTCTTGTCTTCTTAAAGAGTGTGTTAGGAGAGTTTTTCAAAGTAAACTAGATAGGAGCAGTGAAGTTATAAATAAGGTTCTTGCCTGTATGTATTTATCCAAAAAATCTTTCAGTAGCTTCATAAAAATCTATTTTTGAATGCTTAGCTTACGACACAGATGTGAGCGTGGTAGAAGTAAGTTAATAGATATGAATACAGAACACTAATTAGATGGAACCCGGTTTTGAACCAAGCACAGTTTTTTAGCAAGATGAACTTAAATTTTTTAATGTTAAGGGTCATAGAAGGAAGCATATACTATTTTCTCTAGTTCAACTGTAACCAAAACCAAAAATAGTAACATCTGAGGGAGCATTTCTGGCTTCTCTGAAGATAGGAAACACTAGGACAGGAGTGGCTTTGAGATTTTGTGAGGGTTTTCAGCTTGCCTCATCTCATGTTTTTAGGCAGTTTGGATGCTCTGGAAAAAAACTTTGCAAAGGAGAACAATGGAATAAGACTTTACAAGAGAAGAACAATGATACAGAGTGTTCAAATCCTACCAGAAGCACTGGATGGGAGTAAAAGATTACATTTACTTGGGTGAAATTATACAGGAATGAAAGTCTTCATCTTGATACAACACAGATGGCGAAGAGTCTCTTGAAAAGACCTATCAGCTGTTAACTCATATCAGCTGCCTGTGGTTTTCCCATTAGGAGCTCTACTTCCATTTATGCTTGCTGTGCAGCACCTTCTTCTGTGGCACTTTCCAGGCTGTTATGTGGTACTGTAAAGATTTTGACTTGCTTGTATACATGAGCTTTCTTTTTCTAAAAGTAAAGATATGAGTTTGTTTTGGCAATGGAAAGCAATATCTTAAGCAGGATAGATGCTTTGATTCTTGTTCTCTTCAGGGAAACTCTTGGGCGTATATGCCAGGTCTTTGCGTGTTCTGTTTGACCTCTTGCTAGCTAACCCACAAGCTTCTAGGCTGCATTAGTGTCCCTACAAAAGAAACCATTTATTTATGATTTAGGTGCAACCAGTGTAAAGTGCAAGTTCTTTTTTGTCTTCATAACTTGAGGTAGAGGAAAAGGAAGAACATAGCTGGCTACAAAAAGTCATCCTCAAATTCTACTGTATTTCTTTTTGTGGTTCTTTCAGATAAAACAGAAATTCAATATTGCTTCAGTAATGGAGGCAATGAATTTTCCTGATAATCTTTCCCTGGGGCTGTTTACTACTAGCAGCTATGGGGGAGTACTCATTCCATCATGTTAGTTATTCCCATCTACTGGTTTAATCTGTTTGTTGTCTCTCCTTAACTGATGCTGTATAATCATGGTTGCAAAGCCTTTTTTCTTACCAGGTTTTTCATACACATCCAATGGTACATCTTATCAAATCAGTAACTGATTTGTTCTCTGCTGCATGCCAGTCTCCTGTATATTTTTGGATGCATGCTGTAATTTCAGTCCATACACTGAAGTTCCAGAGTCAGTTGCTTTCAGAAATTAAGATGCTCTTAGTGAAAGAAACTGTATTAACTAAGCATTAAGATACCCTACTTACTGCAAAAGATGTTTTCAAATGAAACAAAGGTACTGAACTGTGGCTTCCAGTACCCTGTCTCAGAAGAACAAGGATTTTATGTGAAGTGACTGCAATGTACATATAATATTGTTACATTGTTGTAATAATTATGGCAAAGCTTTGTTATTTGACTTCTCAGTGCCTGATAAGGCAAAAAAAATGTTTTACATTTCCTTTCAATGTTGTACTTTGAGTACTTGCTAGAAGACTTGCCCGTGACATGCTATAGTTAATAAATTTTCCATGCTGTCAAAAATAATAATATTAATGTGCCATTCAGTTAAATTAATTTTGTTTTGTGCACTGGCCTGCATAAACGTGAGTGACATCTAGAAATATGATCAGGCAGGAGCTGAGAAGAAGCTAAGTGGCAAAATAGAATGAGATTCAATCATTAAAGCAGAGCAGCCAGCTGCAAGCATTTTTGCGTAGACAGAGTTATGGAAAACCAGGCTATGGTTTTCAAGCATATGCATGTTTCTTTTAATTCACTCCACTCTTTTGCATTTACTTAAGAAAATCAGTTTCTTCTTGTTTGATTAATAATGAGGTATGTTTGGTAGCACAGTCTCTTGTTTGGAAATCAAAGAGTGTGTTTCTGCTGATCTGTGATGTCAAGTGCCTTCAGCCACAGCGTTCTTCCATTTGTGAGAGGCTGCTCGTTGTAATGCTTTTAAACTGATGAATGTGAAGTGTTATTTTCTGCTAACAGTAGAAGCATTTTCTCTTCCTATTTCCTCAGCTTTTTAGAAATTGGGATAGAATTGCTTTCTCTAATCAGTTAAAAACGTAATGAATAGGACTACAAGGAAGAAGCTGACAAAACATTGGCTGGTTCAAATTATTGTCCAATTCATTTTCAACTCTGATTTACCATTTCACTGCAGGATATTACATAATTAGGCCAGCAAAAAGAAAGAAATGCATTCTACTACTTTTCTATATATAAATTTTGATTAGAAGAAGGGGATTTTTTGAGATTTTCTCTGTTGAGTAGTGCTGTTTGGAGGGAGGGGGAAGTTGGGTTTGTTTCCAAAGATCCTGCCAGATCTGTTTCCCTAAAGCAAAGTTAAAAAGTGGTCCTGGCACAAAGGAGTCGGAGAGTAGAACTGTGGTAGGAAAATCAGTAAAAAGGAATATGCAATTGAAGAATTTCTTTTGGTTCTTCTTCACTCCTATTTTATATCATGACTGAATCCCTAAGGATACCACCTCCTGATGCCCTTAATAAATTCACCTCATTTAAAAGATTTTTCTCTGTCTACCATGAAACTTCTCCCTTTTAAAACTTACCTTATGGACCTTTGCTTCTATTTCTGTTCTATATTAACCTTTCTGTCTCTTCTTCAGCCTGTTGTCACTGCTAATCCCTTTTCTACAGCAGCCAAAATGAGCCCTCTGGATCTTTGGCTCAAAGACCCCATTTCAACCAAGATCTCCTGCTGTAACCTATTCTGTTTTGCTTTGCTACTTAGTTTACTTGTTATGTGGCTTGTAGCTGGACACTACCATAACAGGTGCTTCCTTTTATACCTAAGTTTGCACACTTGGAGAGGATATAACATAAAAAGACACTTCTGAAATACTGTTAGTAAAAGCAAACAGGTTTTTCCTGCAAATATAGACTGATTCTTGATTGAGGAAACATGCTGCAGGGCATTGTCAGTTCATATTTTATTGTTTTAAAATATTTTCTTCAAAAGTGTAGTGGGTATGATCATGAAGAAATTTTATTCTTTTTTGTAGAGGCACTTAGTACCTATTTACTACTGGCTGTATAACAGCATGGCTGCTCCACTCTCACAGGCATGAAATTCTTTTAGACAGCAAAGGAATTACTCTGCTTGTCAGATTAATGGTTTAGTTGTTAAAGTCCTTGAGTTTATGTTGACTGGTTTTATAGTTAGCATTCTGCAAGTCTGAAATAGCTACTTCTGTAATCATCCCTGTGATTGAAAAAGTGAGGGAGAACTCTGCATTTCCTATTAGCTCACAGTACTTTATCCCAGAAGTAGTTCATAGGCCACCATGCTTTGGGGTACACTAGTATTTGGTGTGCATAAATATTCATGTGATAGGCTCCAAAAGTGCCAACATAATGGTCTGGCAAACTAGCTTCAGTTTCTCTTTCCACTTCTCCTTTATCTTCCCCTTCTGCTCCATCTATTTCTAGCCAATTTATGCAAACTGAGTTTTAAGAGCTTCTTGCTCACTTCCCACTCCTTTGCCTAATTGCAGTAGAATCATCTGCATAATGTGGGGTCATCTGATTCCTGATTTGCAAGCATAAAAGTTAGTCTTTCTTCCCTATTCTTACCTGTTGCAGGCTTGAAATTTTCTGCTGTGTTCTTTAGCCATGTACTTATAAAAAAATTAATGTACCTGTTTTCTCCATAAGGGTTTTAAACATTATGTCTACTGTGAAAACTATGCAGTAAATAATATTATTTTCTGTTGAAAATTTTATTTCTGGAAGATTGTATTTTGCGTTCTGTGGCTTAAGCAAATATCCACAATCAATACCAGGTACTAAAGTTGGAAACCCACTTCACTGTGCTTGTATACTTGTTCTACTGACTGGTTTTGAGTCTAAGATCCAATTAGGAAAAAGCATATGGTGCTCTAGCTCATTATTTTGGTATTGTTTTGCCAAGCAAGATACAAGCATCAACTGTTTTCATAATATCTTCCACAAAAATATGGAGAATTTTTATATTAAGAAGATAGATATTGCTGTTAGAGAGTCTGCAGTGCAAATGAGAGTAATCTGCATAAATAGCATTTTTGTCTATAGCTCATTAGGAGTGTGTACTGTCAGGCCAAAATGACTACTGACAAATACGAGAAGAAGCATAAGACAGGCAGGAGGCACATGGAGTTGTCCTTAAGAAGTCCAGATTCACGACAGGGCTTCAAATAGACTTTTCGAAGCTGAAGAAGTGTTACCAGCACTGTCTATGTCATTTGTGTTCTGCTTCATTGCATCCTCTTTAAATGTAATGAAGTTATGAAGTTGCCTGGATGGAGAGAGTCTTTTGATTGGTGTTGAGACATTATGCATGAATAGGTTAAAGTCTATGAACAGTTGGTTGTTTCTAACACTTACTTAGAGTTTCCATCAGAGATCAAAGTTATTTATTAACCTAAATTATTAATACAAAGGGCTGAAATAAATTCATAATAACCATAAGGCATCTCCATGAGATAATCACCATATCAGAAGCACTCATCTGGACCTCATAGCCCTGCAGGGGTTTGTAATTATCTCCTACAAACCTCTAGAGATTACTTTTTGTTGCCTCTTTGCAGTACTGCCACTTACTTTGCCTGACAAATATTTTTGAAATGATAAAAAAACCCCACCAAACTAGCTTAGAAATAGAAAGCTCATAGCAGTCATGCAAAGAGAAAATGTTCAAATTACAAGAAATAGTGAAGAAATATAATTAGTACAGATTTTAATAACAAAAGAACATTATTAAACAGGATTGTGTAGGCATTTTTAAGATGTACCTATGTTTTTTTCGTAATGTTTCACTGGAATAAGACCAACATCAGCTGCCATTTCCCATGGCTTGCTGGTGATGTATGGAAAACCAGTTGTTTACATGGTGCTGGCATCTTCTCTGTGCTTCCTGCAGCTAAAATCACATTAATAGAGGCTGAAAATGCATTAAATGCTCTCATAAAATTACTCTTCTGTGTAGACAATTGCAGTGTTTGCACAGAAGTGTAACATGATTAGATATGGAGAAATGCTGGTGAGAGGTGATGGTCTCCTTGGCAATTATATTTGTGAAGTACCTCCTCCAACCTCTTCTGAAGTGCTTGGATAAGAAGCATAAAACTGTGTTAGGATTTCCATTTACTAAGCACACACTAGACTCAGCACAAGTACTAAAAAACCAACCAAACAAAACGAACAGTTAGGAGCATGGTATTTATTTAAAGTTACCTTCCAAAAATAGTCAGCCAATGAGTTTCATTTCTGAGGATTACAAGAGAACACATATTCCTGTGTTGCTGCAGCCAAAGCTCGATCTTGTGAGGGCAGAGCCTTTGAATGTGATATGTGAGTGCAAAGGTCTTTAAGATGGGAAACTGATAGGGGCTTTTAAATACACTCTGTTTCAGTCATTCAGAGCCTGTTGTAACCAAGCTAATAGAAATCAGGTCTACAACCCGATAGAACAGCAACCCAAAGGGCTGGGTGAGCTGTGATTGTGATAACACAAATCCTTTTGATTTCTTCTATTCTGGTCAAGCTGTGAGTGGAAGGTCAACTTCACCATTAGCCCAGCCAGTATATGCTTCTAAAACCAAAAGTCAAGGGAGGAGGAGTATGTTTTGCTGTCACCATTCCATTGCAGGCTGAGTTTGAGCTGAGAATGAGTGATGCAGGTTGCATAGCTGAAATCCACATTTATGTGATCAGAATCTGTTCTGAGATTTATAATGGTATATGCAAACAGGAAGGAAGAGTAAATCCTTCCTCAGCATTGTGATCCATGATTATTCTAAATGAGTTCTGATGTTAGGATCTCTTCTTCTGATCAAAAAGTCACATGATTATAGCCCTCCTGGGACACATCAAGGTCTCTAAGATAATACTTCCCAACCAAATCCTTTCCAGCCTGAAGAGTCCTAATCTACATAATTCTGCAAAAACTTTGATCATTCCTGCTGCTTCTCTTGAAATCTTTCTCAGTCTTACCATATCCTTTTTGAGGTGGAAAGGATAGCATATCTTTTCAAGATAGCAGTACATATGTGTTCTAATGGCATTTTTGTATTTGTTGCATCCCTTTAACATCACAAGCTCTGTTGTATTCACTCTGAGCATTTATTCAGAACAAAGTTACTTGTAATGAAGGTTTTCTGACCACTGGTGATCAGCAAGCTGATGTTTTGCAGGGAACTGTCTATTACAAACCCCAAGACTTGTTCCCAAATTGTAATAATCCATTCAGAGTCTGTCCCTTACCAGGTATTGTATTACTATTGCAATTTTAAAGTTTTGGTTCTTTTAAATTAAAAGAAGCAATAACTACATAATGCCATGCTTGATATATACTTCTCCAGTTTTTTGTTGAGGAGCAAAATAAGCAGAAACCCATATCCCCAAGTGAATTTTCTGAGATGAACCAACTCACCTCTTGGTAAGAGAGGAAGATGTAAATTCTGAAGTATAGGTGAGTATCTGGCATGCATGTTTCAGATGGATATACTGCAGATGCCTATCCAAACCTGACTTAAAAGTGATTGTGTGTGAGACCTATTGAGAGAAAACTTGGCTTAACAAATTTCCCTGAAATACCTTGGAGACTTGAGCTCCTAGTTGGAAAGGAACATATTGGTTTCTTTCACATGGTAAAGTGTTTCGGACATGGGCTGGCTTTTTTCTAGGAAATGCCCACTACATTCTTGAATATGTGGGCACTTGCTCTCAGTAGAGTTCCCCCAGCTTTTTAGGTAACGTTTTGACATTCTCTCTTTCCCCTTGGCTCTTGAAACCTGGTAAGTTGCTATGTTCTTTTAGTATTTGTGGTATAGTGCACAATTCCTGCAAAAAATTACCTAGTGTCTTAACAAGAAGCTTGGATGCACCTGCAAAACTTTTCCACAGCCAACCTTACAATTTATTTGAACAAAGCACTGAAACCAAAGAGATATATCTAGATAGAAATGTACTTTAGTGCCAGAATAAATTCTGGAAATAGACACATGACACAAGAATTACTGCGTTTAAAAGAGAAACACTGTTGTCTGAAATGCTTCATTGGACAGTTCAGCGAAACCTAATTCTTCTTGTCTCCAATGCAACTCTGTTACCCCCTGAAGTGATACCTTTGTGCCTGAAAGGAAGGAGAAAAGCAACTCAAACCGTCCTAGTGATCATTTCTAAGTAGCTCTGCGCTCTTTTCTTTCTCTTGTATCTGCAAGTTCAAATCTTCTACTCCTCCTTTTGAAACTAAACTCTTGAAATTCTGAGCATAATTCAGCCATTGCCTCTTTGCCAGGAGTGCTAGGAAGGTATTAAGCAATGAATTGCAAAAGGTTTTGTTTGGCAGGGTCCCAGATGGCAGGTTGTAAGGCTGAAGGCAAAATGAAATATACTTCCAACAGTTTGCAATGAGAGGAGGGATGTGCAGTGAGCAGGGAGCCTTTGAGCCTATGGGTCTTATAGCTTTTTTTTTTTTTTTTGCCTTTTTTAATATCCTCAGTATTTGGTGCTTCGTTGTGTTTTTTTTGTTTTTTTTTAAATGGTCCTGAGTTAGGCCCAGAAGGCCCCCCCTGAATGACAGATGGCCCTCCTCCTCTGTCAAAAGAGAGGAAAGGAAGGAATAAAGAGATTTCTGAGTTTAGAAATATTCTAAACTACTTTAATAGATAATAAAATAATAAATAAAATTAAAAGGAAGAAGATAAAAAGTTATACATTGTATACATATCAAATTCCCAGGATGATGATCACATCCCCAGTAGATACAAGGAAAGTCCCAGACTGAGATCAGTTTGGTCAGGAGTTGGATAACAGATCTGGACTCAGGAGTGCTCAGATTGGCATCAAAGGCAGATGGACTGACAGTCTTTCCTAGACATCAGCCATCAGCCAAAGAAAGAGAGAGAGCTGACCCTTTCCCTCAGCTTTGATACTGAGCATGTGGCAGATGGAATGGAATAGTCCTGTTGGACAATTTTTGGTCACCTGTCCTGTCCGCTCCTCCTTGCAGGTGGGAGCCCTCTATGCCTTTCTGCTTCCAGCCCCTGGTGTGGCAAATGGTGAATTTTTCTGACCTTGATCACCATTGTGATTAATGAAAATAACTGCCTCTTGCATACCATTCCTTTGTGTAATCAGGTCTTATCAGTGTGAGAGTTGAACAAACAGTTTCTGAACAATGTGCTGTTATTTCAGAATTTAGTTAGACAGAAGAGGTCTAGCTGAAAAGTGAAGTTACAAACTAGAAAATTTTCTCTATTTTGATAATAATAATGAGTCATTTCACAGAAAACAGCTTAGTAGTTGTGTATACGTATGTTGATTTTCACTGAAACACAACCTGGAAGTAAAATCCAGACATTACTTGGTTTAAGGTACAAATAGTATTGGTGGGACCCTGATTGCTGGGTGAAATGCTGTGCAATGCAATCTACTTTGCAGCTAGCACATCTCTTGTCAGTTGGATCCATACAGGATAGTTGCTGTGGGCTCCAGTTGCTGCAACAGACTTGAGGTTATCAAGGATTTAACCTGGGCAGCTTGTGGCAGATGTCTCATATTGTTTATTTGAATATTTTAATAGCAGGAGTTTGAGATGTAATCCTATTAATTTTCTGTGGGGCTTCCAAAAGTGTTTTTTTAAAAGGTACAAAAAAATGATTAAAATATAACACCCATGTCTTGTTTGTTTTCACAGCAAGAAAAACTTGGTGATATCTGCTTCTCCCTCCGTTACGTGCCTACAGCTGGCAAACTGACTGTTGTCATTCTAGAGGCAAAGAACCTGAAGAAGATGGATGTTGGTGGACTATCAGGTACGTGTATAAAAATCTTCTTGTAGATTTTGCAGGCTTTGTAAAGGCTGAAAATCAAGTAATTTTCGATTATAGATCTCCTGGTTGAGAAGGTAAGTGCTCTTGTTCACTCTTGTAAAAAATGCAGCTTTTTTCTGAAGAATGTGGTTTCTGTTGTCTGGAAGCCAGGGCAAATCTCAGTATATCAGAAATCATTCTAGCTTTAAAATATTGAATTCTTTTAAATTTTGCATTCCTCTGCCAGATGAAGGTCTGAAGAGTTAAACAGTCAGATGACAGTGCAAGCTCTCTGTGCTTTCCTTCTCTCCTGTTGCCTGGAGATAAATAAAGACTATTCAGACTATTCAGGAAAAAAAAATTAGTACAATCCCTGTTGTCCATTTAATCTCACAAAATGTGAGTCTTTCCCTGCAACATTGCTGATAATATATAATAGAGGAACTCACCGCAGGTCACTGTGCTAACTTCTGGCTGAGGTGCTAGGATAATTGTTTCTACATTTGAAGGGCTCAGATGTTATTGCTCCCATGTGCAGAGATGGGAGTGCTTGGCATTTGTCTGTGTACCACCAGCAATCTAAGTGACATCCTTGCACTTGTGGCAGTCAGTGACGTTGATATCTCCAGCATGCTCTGTACCCACAAGTAGTCCCTGTAGTCTTTCCTCACCACAAGTGTGATGGTGTGTGCCATCTCTAAGGGAGGATGCCATCAGCACAGATGGCATCAGGGCTGTGTATTTTTGGTATAGCTGTGTCCCGGGACACAGCTGTTGGAGCTCTGTGTAGGCTTCTCCACTTTGCTGTGTCTGGAATTACTGTTTAAATTGCCAATTATCTGAGACTAAATTAATAACAAGATCCTTTATAAGGAGAGGTCTTTCCAGGAGAATTTCATTTTGTATACACTCTGTTTATAAGAGACCATTTCTATCAATCAGTGCAGTTCTAGAACTAAAAATTTAACAGCTATCATTCACATAGATGATGTAATTGCTGATTTTGATTTAGCAAGTTAGATGAAAAAGTGGGTTTATTTTTATTTTCTTATAACAATAGTTTCTATCTTTAAGAGAGTGCTATATCCGAAATACACAGAGAAATGAGGACCTGCTAAAATCAGACCTGAAGGCTTTTTTTCGCTTTTAATGAACAGTAAGAGGTGGAGGTTCACAAAGTGATGTGAAATTATGTCTCTTATTAGTAAACAGATATCTTTTGTTATTATTTTCTGGCTTTGAAGGTCTTCTGCTTGCAAGCCAACAAACAAAAAATTGTTGTCATTATTACTTGAATCAAGTCTGTCTTTTTATTGTCTAAAATGGACTCTGGGTTAGAACACACAACTAATAATTTCCCTAATGCTTGTGCTGAATCATTTGCAACTTAACAATCTTAAGCGCTTGTACTTCCAAATGGTATCCTAATGGAAGATTAAATGGTCATCATGAAGAAAAATGGGTTTTTTTGGCTCAAGTTTAGCCGTAAGAGTCAGAACATCTATATTCTTTTACAGGCTTTGCAAGAAGTGTGATGGATAATGGGGACTTTGCTCCTAAGAAAATAGAGGGGTAGGGGAAACAGTAATGAACTGTAGATCTTCTACAAACTTCAGATGGAAAATATAATGCATTGTGTTGGGGAAAAAAAATACAAGGAAAGGAACAGGCATACTCTCCTCTTCAACCTGAAACACAGGGAGCTCATTTAAATGTATTTCTAGGAGATGACAGGCTTTGTTCTCCTTTATTTAGGCCCATGCAAAACTAGAAACATCATGTTCTCTCAGAGACAAACAAACCCAATGGGTTACCATGGTTGTAGGAGGATTTCAAAAGTCACTTACAGTGATAAATGACAGTTAGTACAGTATTCCTGAGGCAGTAATTATAGATGAAATAATGTTAGTTTAAACTGGATCCAGTGTCTTTCATTAGGGAATTTATCTTTTGAATGAATTATGCAGAAATAACTTTAGAAATCAAGCTGAGATTCTGTTGTCATTATTCACACTAAATAATACCCAGTCTCAAAGTAAGTACCGCTAAGTGGTAATGAAGGTGGCAGAATTTTATCTCAATTAGCAAGTGCTTTCCCCACTAGGTTTTTTGTTGGGTTTTTTTTTTCCCTGGATACTAAAATGACTTTTAATTTTGCAAAAATGAGAGTTTGGCATTGCAGTGGGGGTGGAAAAATGTTAACAATCAAATGTGATCTTAAATGGAATGTCACTTGTGTACTCAACAGCACTTACTGTCACCAGTGAAAAGCCATTAGCAAGAGGTGAAAATTAGGTGTTTGGCACAGATGGGGAAAAAAGAATCTTAGAAGTTTGTCAAAAGCAAGCAAAATGTGTCTGAATTTTGAGTTTAGAGTGTGTCTGTTATTCTCGCCTATTTTGGAGAAGATGCTGAAAGAGCAAAAGACAGCCAATTGGTAAGGGCTCTGCTGTCTCTTGCATCCTGCCTTTATGTGGAGTTTATCTGTTTTACAGAAAGAAGGGGCAAGATCTTGCTCCTGCAGGAGGTCTGACATAGCACTGCCAAGCATTTGCAGCACAGCTTCTGGTGACCTTGAAATTTCTCTCTGGCTGCTTGTCTCCACATCTTGAATATTGCTGTTGCTAGTAAATACCTGCTATACCTTTGTACCTTGGTGGTGTAGAGAGCTTCAGCAATTAGTGCCAATATAGAATCACTCACTTTAGTTCAGTAGTCTTCTGCACTTCTATTGAGCAACTTATTAAAAACAGGAATGCATCCATAGTTGTATCCATCCTTGAATTTCAACATGTTTCACATTTTGCTCAGTCCAGTTAAGAAAGTACCTATCAAAAGCAAAAGACCAGTCAAGGTAGATTGAAAATACATTTTCCTAGCATTTCTACAGGTTGAAATTCTATTAGTGAAACCTTAATCCTGCTAGTCAGCATAATATATCCCATTTAATGGTTACTATCATTGCAGAAAAAGACTTTTAAAAGCCTTTATCTCCCACATTTTGAACTTTTCCTGAAATTTTATTAGCATTCAAATGTTGAGCACAACTTACTTCAGAAACAGACAATAAAAGAAAATAAACTAATCATCAAATTCATTAGACTCCGTGTAACAAAATCAGATCACCAGATCACCCATCTGAGCAATAAAAACCCAAGTCTTAAATTTAATTGCAACATAAGACAAACCTTGGCTCAAACACTATAGCTGTTCAGCCTGAGCTCATCAAGTCACCAAAGTGAAAATTACTACTTCTGGTGAGTAAGGGCCTCTGGCAAATATTTATGGATATTTTTAATGGCCTTTTAATTATTTAAATTATATTCAAATGCATTTTTAATGAAGTTGACATCTGTCAGGTGATATGTAGGCATATAAGCTTGTTTTTATTTGTCTGAATTGGGTAAACTCAAGTTTCATGTCCTTATAGGTATCCTTCACTCAAAAAGTCTGTGAGACTTAGAATCTGAGGTCTTTTTTATTTCATTCAGACAATTTGCAACATTGGAAGATTTCAAAACCAGTTTGCAGTTTAATCTCTCTAAACAGGCCGTGGAGACATAGTCTGACTGGTTTCTCAGTAAGGGCACAATTTGGCTCAGCAATGCCATTCAGTTCACAATGGCTGTCTATGAATTATAATACTTTATTCAGGTTTACAATCCCTGCTGCACCAGAAAGAGCATAGAAATTATCTGCAGTTTCCCTAAGATATATTAATTTAAATTGAAGTGATAGTTACATCACATACAGATTTAAATGACCATAAAGCTTTTATCTAAATTAATTTTAAACTAGTTTTGTATTTGTAGCTTTTACTTAGTTTCTAAAGAAAAAGCAGTTCTTAACCCTCGGCATGTCTGACTGGAAGCTAAATATATTTGTTTTCCTTACATAGGAAGAATCTCAATACTGATACACATTTATGCAGGCAGTTGTACAGATTTCCATGTATTTAATAATATCCTCCATTTGCATTAATTTTTATTTCTAACATGAAATAAAATCTTCTATTTTAACTTTCGTCAGCTTTCCTTGATTTGACCAAGCCAGTTGTTGAAATAAATTAGCTGACTGCATTGACAAGCAATTTCCCTCTGAACCTTCAGAACAGGCTGGGGCTGACACTTGGACAGACTGTAGGTAAAGGTGTTTAGTTGCCCAAGCCCTTTGGGTAAAGTGTCTTTTGTTTTACTTTTAAAATTTTTGGTGATTGTATGTATTGCTGGCAAAATGCTCTATTGTATGAAAGTCATCTCTTAGTAGCTGGTAGGTAGCAAGTGTAAGCTTTAACATAGCTTATCATCCTTTCAGGATTAATTCCAGTGTGATTTATTCCTTCTAAAAATCTTTGAAAGCTAATGTGATGTTGTTCTGTGTGTTATTTTAGTATGCTTAGCTTTTAGTGAATCTAATTATCAGGAATGTATCCTAGTAGCAAGCAATGTACCCTCCCCTTATCCTCCTCAGCATTGCTGCCTCTCACCAATCCCCCCAGTCAGACCCAGAATTTCAACAGGGAGGAGATGCCCTAGCAGGCATGGGCTCAGGCTTAGGAACTGTTGCCAAGTAGCAGATATTAGACCCTAAACTGCAGCTATTTATGTCAAATTAATGCTTAGAAAGCACTTAGAAGATTGTCATTAGCTCTTCCTTCTGCAGAAACCTGCAGATACAGCCTTGAAGAGAATGCAGCTCCTAATCTGGTTCATTATGGGTAAAAGCTAATCTCAATATTTCTGAGTTATAAATAGAAATACACAGCATCTCTTTGTATCTGCCAAGCAAATACCATAAATCAGAACCATCTCTGGGGACCACATGGTATTATAGCAGAAATAAAGCTAGTTTTCTCCAATTAGGCATTTATTTTTAATATTGCATTCAAATTCAAAAGGCTGGTTGGATGTCTTAGACAAGAACTGGAAAATTGAAAGTTGTTTAGAGACCAGCTCTTTGAAGACAGAGTGGATGCTCATGAATTATGCAGCCAGAGCATTCACTTTAATAATTTCATTAAAACATAAGAAACCTTAAAAGCTAGCTTTTAAGGCGAAAGAAATACACCATTAGTGCCATGGCCTTACTCTAGGCCATGTTGTAAGCATAACTCAGTGAATATTAAAGGAAAGGAAAACTGCCTTATTAAAAGAGAGAAGTAAAAATAAACCACAGTCACCCCAACAGCTGCATTTGCAACTATCCTCATCCTAAAGAACCCAACAGCGATCAGTACCAACAAATATTTTAAGATCTCTACTTACTACGGGGACTTCTACAGCATCTGCTATCTCAGTATCTCCACTGTAATACACTGGTAGAACTTGTATTGCTGCAGCCATTTACTGTTACATCTCTGATTTTCAGAGAGCTCTCAACAGCATCCCAAGAAATTCACTGTGGGCTCCTGCAGTGGTGATGAGGTCCATCACCAGATCTCCATCATTCTCCTTTTGCCCAGAGGATGGTTCCCATTAGTGACACCTTCCCTAAGACTGTATGGAGGAATGAGAGGTAGATGTCAGAAATGGTCCTCTTTCAGTATGTAAATGAAGTTTTAGGGAGTTGTTTCTTCTGATACCTAGTCAAGCCATCAACATCAATCCACCTTTTCTTGCCAAGTTAAAGAAGGCAATTCAAAAATCAAAGCATATTCCATATTACAAAGTATTCATCGCAGAAGTCTCACCTTTGTGCCTGGCAATGTCATGCAGCAGATCCTCCTGCAAAAACACATGGAGGACGACACAGAGGTGATTGGACGCAACCAACATGGCTTCACCAGGGGCAAATCGTGCTGACCAATTTGGTGGCCTTCTATGACACAGTCACATCATTGGTGGACAAAGGAAGGGCAACTGACATCATCTGCCTGGACTTGTGCAAGGCATTTGACACTGTCCCGCATGACATCCTGGTCACCAAACTGGAAAAGAATGGGTTTGATGGATGGACCACTCGCTGGATAAGGAGCTGGTTGAATGGTCACACTCAAAAGAGTTGCAGTCAATGGCTCACTGTCCAAGTGGAAACCAGTGACGAGTGGTGCTCGTACTAGGATCAGTACTGGGACCAGTGCTATTTAACATCCTAATAGGAGATATGGACAGTGGGATTGAGTGCACCCTCAGCACGTTTGCAGATGACACCAAGCTGTGTGGTGCAGTTGATTCACCTGAAGGAAGGGATGCCATCCAGAGGG
>VZTY01026083.1:219433-276787 GCA_013400935.1 Turnix velox | reverse complement strand
TTGCCCAGAGAGGTTGTGGACACCCCCTCTCTGGAAGTCTTCAAGACCAGGCTGGAGATGGCACTGAACAGCCTGATCTAGTGGGAGGTGTCCCTGCCTATGGTCCCTTCCAACCCAAACTGTTCTATGATTCTAAGTCTTGTTAAAAGGTACATAAACTCTTAGACTCTCTAAAATAGCCTGGAATAGAATGAGGAAGCTGTTAGGTAGTTATCCGTTTTGTAGTGCATACACAGTTTTCATGGAATTGCAGGCTGTTCCACACAATAAAATAGTGTATTAGATGAACCATCAGACATGTTGATTCCTACAAAGAAGCGGAGTAATTTTTTTTTTCCCTCCTATGCTTGAAATGAGGAAAAAGATTGTTCCTGCTGAGTACAAGTGAAATGGGACAAAAACCTGTAGGTATTGCTCTGTGAAACCTTATGCTGAAAAAACACCTGGGTTCAGGATGTGTTTGAACAACTTTGTGATCTGAGAAAGGCAATAAAGCTCATTGTATGTCTTCATTTCCTTAATCATATACATTGACCAAAGGCACACGAGGTCAGCACCCAGCTGCATAGACTCTGCCAGGCAATAGTTGTCATTTTCTGCTGTTGATTTTATTTCCATCCTTCCTTCCCCAAAACAGTGAGCAGCATGACTTCTTATTCTTTTGTTACATCTAAGTAACACATTTTGTATTTTAAGTATGCTTCTTCCCGACTAAATCACAGTAGTTTTTATTTGGTTATGAAGTCCCAAATCAAGTGTGAAGATGTGTGCATTAATTACTTGTATGACAATTAGATGGTTAGTACTTTAGGTTTTCAAGCTCTCCAAGAATTTCATAGCAATGTGAGTGGCTGTAAAATGGAGGTAGAAATACTGAGATAGATTCTGGAGTCCTTAGGGAAATTAGTCAGTTCCCATACAAGTAAGTTTAATTTATTTTCACTCTCTGAAATTTGCAGCCCATGTCTTTTAATAGGTTTGAAGGAAAAAATTAAATTATGAACTCAAAAAAGAAAAAGCTCTTTTTTTCATCGTTATAGATACAGTTTAGATCAGTGCTTAAATGTTCACAGAAAATAGGGAAAGTACAATTGAGTCCTTTTCAGAACTATATAAAGTCATACAGGTTTTTAAGACAGAACAATAAGCATTTTACTAGCCGTGTTATGTAGGTGAAGTTTGAAGCTTGTAAGACTTTCTGAAGAAACAGAAGCAGCTTTAAATTATAGTTTATATGTTACTTTCAAACCCACATGCCTTCTTTCTTTGTTTAATCCCGTGTAGTCAAGAAGGATGATTAGTGTCTGCTAGGTCGTTATGTGGTTACTTCTTATAGGCCTCCTGACTCCATTTCCAATGTGTCACTCCTTTGTGTGCACATCTCAACAGAAACAGACACCCTTGATCCTTATCCTGAATTATCCCTGAGGGTAACAGGGATGCTGAAAAAGGAACTGTGCATCTCCTCTAGTACACTGTGCTGAAAATACTTCAGTGACAACAGGGTAAATATATAGCTTAATGTAAGGAGAGAGAGGAAAACAGGTGTTTCTAGTTCTCTGTCATGCCATTACATTATATATATGCTTTGTGGGTGAAGGTCGTTCAAATGTGGGAACACATTTGAACATTCTGTTGTTCTCATTTTGCCTTTTGTGGGTCTCAGCAGAACTATATGAATCTCAGTAGGGTTCTCGTCCAAATATTTTCATCCCTCTCTTTCCTTCCACAATCACACTGATGAAATATAAAAGCCAACATTTGGGCCATTTCTTCCCACCAGCATAGCCACACTGCCTGTGTCTACCTTCTTCTAGTCAAGTCTGTCACAGGGTTTGATTAACTGCAAAATACCTGCCAACAAGGTACCAAAGCAAAGCCCTGTAATGCCCCTTTTCTCCTGAAGAGATCCATGTGTGATAGACTTGAGAATTTAACTGGTGTGATTCCTGGCTACCATTTCTTGTGCTTTTGTTTATTAGCCACGAAAGTCAACACAGCAAGTATCTTATGTGGGTCTTCTGTATTATTAAGGCATCTTTATTTTATTTTCTAATAAACGGAATAAATTAGCTATTCAGATATATTTTTAAGGTTTGTGTGTTGCTTTTGTGAAAATTTCAGATGTTTTGAAGGGGAAGGTGAGTCTAGGTATGATGAACAATCTACAGAAACATCACCTTTTTTTAGACATTTAATTTATTTAAGACAGCTAAGGCATTAATAATTGTTATACAAGTCTAAAAATAAAGAGGGGAAACTGGTTTGATTATTTGCTTAAGGGTTATTTACCTCTTAACATAATTATACCTCTTAACAGAATTATTTGTTTTAGACTAAAAATGGTGTTTTTTCCCCCTTTAATCTTGTTCCTAAGATGGTTGCCAGATGTGTTTCTCTCAATTGCTTCCTCTGTCACCGATATGCAATGTAATGCAAGAATAAAACTGTAATATGAGGGGAACATCTCCTAACATTTTATGGTTGTTGATGCAGTGACTTTAGTCCACAGAGTTAAGATTTTCTTTCTGTTTTGTTTATTTAGCTATCTTTTTTCTGTCTTGTTGATGAGTATGCTGTTTCTTATTCCCTACATGAATTCATTTCATTTCTGCTGAGCTGTCTTCAAGTTTACAAATAGCAGCATTTTTTACTGTCTTTACATCAAAACAGTTTATGTGCTGGAGTTTCATGCTGCATCACATCAGGTATTAATATAATAATTAGTGAATAATGAAATATGTAACTCTCATTAAGAAAAGACACAAATAAAGTACAGACATGAAATTCTTTATTTGACTGCAAAATTCAAAGAAGCGGAGTAACAGTTGACCAACAGATGAGCTCTGCAATGTGCATCTAGAGGTTTTCTCATAAAACATACTAAAGAGAAAATCTGTCACGTAAAGTCCCACACATTGCAGAGCTCATCTGTTTTCTATTTTTACTGTGAAGGCAGGAAAGGAGGATTTGTAAGTTCTACATTGGGAACTTTGACACTACATAATCTCTCTCAGACTGAACAACAAATAAAGATACAGATCTATGTTATAAAACTCTGCATGATCTAATAGTCAGCAGAACCAAATTTTAATTCCTGTCCATTAATAGTGACACACGAGGATTTCAGGATTCAAATATAATCCCTGCAGCTCAGCAGCATCTCTATGGGAATTGCTTCAGGTCAGAGAAGTAAGGGGTTCTGTTTAATCTCAGCTATCACGCGCAAATCATGGGATCTCTTTTCTTCTGAATCCCAGTGATATCACAGAACAATTTACATATACAGGTCTGAAGGTTAAATCTACCTCTTCAGTGAAGAGAATGTGATAATGTCCTGATTGAGACCTAGTGAGAAAGCATCTTTAATTCAGTTTGAGCCACTCTAGAAATCTTTGCAGTGCAGCTGGCTCCGGGAACAGACTCGTTGTTATGCTGCAGTAATTTCCAGGAAGATGAGTTGGAATTCTCAGCTACATCATTCACTTCCCATCATCAAACCATCACATGCTTGTCAACATTTGAAGGATGCTAAAAGTAGTGGTTATGAGAGCATGCAACATTAACAGGTTCGTTAAGTGCAGGAGCCCTGGCTGTGTGGGATTTGAGGAAATGCTTATGTAAGGATGTGACAGCATCTGCAAGTGTTGTGCTGCATATTGTTTCATCTGGTTGAGAGCTAAGTTAATTCAGTCTTCTCCCTCATGGATGAAAACTAAATGTGGGAATGCTTAATTAAAAAGAAGTGCATGTTACTTTACAAATAAGGTATTGGGGACCTGGATTTGGAAAGCTGGAGGAAAAAGAGTGTTTCTGGGATAGGTTTCTGTTGTCATTCAGAGTCGCTTTCAATGGTGCTAAGCAAGCTTAAAGACTGTTGGATCAAGATGGTTCCTAAGTAGTGGAAGTTGGAAATCGGCTCAGCTGTGTCTTCAGGGTATCCATAGTGCTCCATTGCTGAGGAATATCTACTTCAGGAAATTACTGTCTGGCTTCTGATCAGGCAACCAGCACTTGACAACGATAATCTTTCCATCTGCTGCTCTGCTCAGTCTGTGTGTCTGGTAGGCCTCGTGGCAGAGTAAGAGAGTGATTTCCTAAACTGATCAAGTTCTTTGACCTGAATTAAGAAGGGAATAGGGTGATGTATGAAATAGATACTGCTTTTGTCTGACCTGGGCATGGATTTCATGTTTTTTTCAGGGCTTGAGGTCTTCTAAGAACATAATTAAGTAGTATAAGAGAATCCACACCACAGGAAATCATTTATGGTTTATAAATTAATTTATTCAGCAAAGCACGTCTTCCACGTACACCAGTGCACACTTCGTTTGTGTAACATGTGTTTGTGATATTATAAAATACCAATTGCTGTAGTAGCTAGGTGTTACAGCATTCAGATTTCATGAAGTAGCGGGGGTATGGACTTGAAAGCTTTTCAGACTTGAGGAAGGTATTGTACTGTTGAAATGTTGCGTTGCATTAAGAGTTGGCAAAAGCCCAAGGCCAACCGTAGTCCTCTAGTAATTTGAAATGTAGTTCTCTGAGTAGTATAGGGCACGATTTCCTTTAAATTTTGGAGTGTGACTGAGTATTCTGATGTCTAATAAAATATGTGCTTCCATTGAAATTTTTTTCCATAATTTGTACATTCAGAATATCTCTTTTACACTAGTATTTTCTCATGTGTATTAAGAGGTGAGACCCTATTGCAGCTTTCACCTCATACAGGGATATTTAGTAAGCTCTCTCTCCCTATTCCACCTTACTGCCTGCTCTCACAAAGCTTGTGGGAATTTAATAACCTTGAGAGGCCTGTGATCCTGTCTTGTTTGATTGACACTGGCTGGTATACTAAAAAGGGACAATCACCAGGAAAAAGGATAGTCACCAGGCTGGTACTTGCACAGAAAGAACCCACATTGCATTTCCTTGGGTACCCCCTAAAAAAAAAGTACTTTGTCTTATTCCAGTGATAAACATGCTTTGATGATTCATATTTAAATCTTATTTACATGCTGTTGGCTGTATTTTCTCTTTGTTTGCATTTCCAGCCTATTGGAATCCTGATAGGTTTAATGGGTAGAAAAGACAAGTGTCATCTACAGTGCTGCTGCCTGACCCATCCAGCACACACATGTTGCTTTTAGAAAAACCCAGTCAGTTTTCACCAGCAAATTGAGGTACTTTCAAATCTGCTTTGGCATCTCTTCAGCCTGCATAATACCAAGCAGTGGACATCCTGTCTGAGAAAACAGATTATTAGTTCAATTATATTCCTGAAACTGAGTTAAATTTCCATGAAATCTGCTTCAAATGTGAAGAACCCTAGGGGAATGGTGGGATTTTTTGTTTGTTTGACTTGTATTATTGCAATCAGGCATACTAAATGAGAAGTATTTTGTGCTGGTTTGACTCACGTTTGGTAATAGGGTAAGTAAGCAAATTGGTGTCTATAGACAAAAGGAAGTTATTGTACTCAGCTTGTTGAGAAAGGTGGAACAACTTGGACTCTGTGTCTAAAATGTTGTTAAAAACATTATGTTGTAACCAAAAAATACAGAAAAAATCTAAGCTGCTTCTTGATATGATTAATAACAATTCTTCTGGTGGCCAGATTCTATATCACTGACACGGGTTTCTCACAAATGACAGCAATTAAACTGTCTTTCAGTATCTTTGGGTTAGACTTCACTACAAGCACTGTCTTGGGGCCATTGCTAATCCTACTGGACTGACAAGTGTATCTTATTATACAGGATCATGTCTGGCATATTAAAAAGAATGATAGCCTTCCTGGAACACATAGAATTTCAGTCCATTTTTTGGTAAAAGAACAGATGGTGCCATTTTTTCTGGCCAAGATCCAAGCATCCATATGTTACAATAGTGTTCTGTATTAATTCTAGTGTTGTTTCATTGAAAGATAACATTCTGGTCAAATGCAAAATGTTCATGCTCAGTTTTATGTTTTTGCCTTTTTTTTTTCCTGTTAATTTTTATTTATTTTCAGAAGCATAAAAGTCATCTTCTCTGTCTGCCAGTTTTATCTTTCTACGCACACTGAATGTTTAGTTCCTCCTCATCTCCCAGACTGCATACGTATCTTAAGCCAAAACAGTCTGTAACACCCAGAGTGGGATTCTGCCATTCCACAACATACCAATAACATGTATTTTCAGATTTTCCCACTGATTTCCATCAGGTGAACTTTCTGTTTTGTCATGTAAAGGGTGCTAGAATTCAGATTTGGGATTTTTTTTAATGACTGAAGGCTTTTTTTAGATGACTGCATGATCACAGAATTATTAAAGGCTTTGGCTATTGCTGGAGTACCCTGTGTTGATTGGGTATTTGTTCTGCTTGTGTATGTATGAATGCCACCTTTTTGCCTCTAGGAAACAAGCAATGTTGCCTTCCATTGTCTGTGGGGTTTTATTTCTTATCAACAATTTCTACGTGTATTTTACATGGGAATAATGAAATAGTCTGAATAGCACATATTCCTGAATGGTTTGCAAGTCATATTAAAGAGGAAATGTGCAGCAATTAGGGAGTGTCTCACAAACTAATCAGAATGAAAGAAATAAGGCTTATAGGCAACAGCTAAATCACTTAATGACTTAATCAGGTTAGTATGATAAATAAAGATACTTGGCAAGATGGTAAAAAAACCCCTAAACTATAGCAGTGAGAAGTGTTTGAAAGAAATTTCATACGAGCTACCAGGAGGGCAAAAGTTTGGCTTTCATGAAAAGCACAGATAATTGGCATCTATGTGTGACTGAAGCCCAGGCAAGCTGACAGTCACATCACAACTTTGACAATGGTCATAAAATACAAACTGCTGTACAACAGCATGAACTTTTCAATAACCACAATAAATCCACATAAAACTTGCCTTTTCCTCTCTAAATTCCTTGTAAGCTGAAGCCTTAAAATAGGTTCAAATGCATATTTTCAGTATTGACAACAACAGATTTGAGAGCATATGATGACATTAGACCTCCAGTTCTACTCTGTTAGGGGCATCAAACTCCATAGGTAAGATACTAATAAAGGCAGTGAAGGTCAAGGAAAACCTTGCTAAAATAATCAGGAATTTATGCTAATGTTTTTATTTAAAACAAGCAGAATTCATGAAATAGATTTCCAGTGGATGTCAGAGCAGGAGTTTTGGATTTCTTTCTTTTCCAAGCATAAGTAGTCTTTATTTTGTCCTCTAACATATTTAAAAAGGAGTGGCATTCCATTGTTCTGCCTCATAAGAGGCAGATGTTTTTTAATAGGCAAAATGAGTAACCATATGCAAACAACTTTATGCTTAACTGTGGAAGAAAATTACTAAGTAAAATACATGTTTTTAAAGTAATTTATGCGTCTTGAGATAAAGAATTAGAAATCTGATGTTATTTTTAGTAGTTCTCTGAAGGGTGCTTAGCTTTTTTGGCTCTTAAATACACTGACTTTTCCTGTTTCAGTCAGTCAAAGTGACTGTTTTCCTTGAATAAGCAGCTCGGGGCCAAGGCTTGATAAACTGAAAAGCAGAATGTTGTTGGTGTTAACGTTACATCAAAACTCTTCTACACAGCTCTGACAGCACAGAGGAGCTGCTTAATGTTTTTTTCAATGAATCAGAGGTCTTAAATTCGAAAATTCCTTTCTAATACCCAAGGCTTCATAGATATCTTAAGGCTTAAGTTAATGCTTGCCTGAGTCTCTTAGATGTGCAGTCAGTAGGGGGAGGACAAAGTGCATGTGAATTCAGCTTAGTATCAAGTGACTCGGACAGCTAAATGTGAAAAGGAGCACTCAGAAGGTAAGTGTTGTTCATTCCCTTGAGCTCTTTTGTCCAATAGCTCATTCCTGGGTGTCAATGAACTATGTAGTGCTAGGTGTTAAGAATATTTAAAGAAGAGCTTAAACTAGTAAGTACTCTTGACTTTCTAAGGCATGATACCAAAACCAGAAGAGAAGTTGCTCAATTGTATTTGCCCTTAGAAGTACCCCTAGCATTTCTCAGGGAGTCTTTAAATGTTATTATTCTGAATGGCTCTGCAAGTGCAGTTGCACGAGGAGTGAAGATATAAATGGCATAGGAATGTGAGTAATTTAATAATAGAGTCTGCTCTGAAGATTTAGAGAAACCTTACTTTAGCATATGCTGTGTAGATGGGCTTTAACTCATAAATCTCATGAACTAGAGACCTTCAACTATCCTCATCCACCAAACTTCCCTAACCAGTGTTTTGCAAAGCCAAGACACTTTCTGCTGAAATCAGAAGAGAAAAGTTAAACTCCCTTATGCTCAGTAGAAACAGGATTAGGGTTCCTTCTCTCTGGATGGGTTCCTTCTTTCTGGATGGGTTCCTTCTTCTGCTCTGGAAAACCTAATCCCCTGAACCACCTTCTCTGTTTTCAGGGGCAGCTACATTACCAAGCATGCAAAGACTGTTTTATGGCAAGCTTACTCACAACTCCTGCCTATTTCTGTACTAGACATGAGCTGAGCTAACCAGGGCTCATCCCAGATGGACCTGAAGTGTACAGTTTTCCAAATCCTAAATGTTTAGGAGAGTGAGGATAACTCCACATGTTTGGTGTCCAGATGAATGTATTCTCTGGGAGGTTCAGTGATGGAATGTTGGACTCTGAAAAAAATGTATATTTTTCTCACTTGCTTGTGTAAGATCTTTTTACATATACTATTTACATTACCCAAGATGTGCCAGTGTTCTACATGCACCTAAATGATGCTTTGAGCCTTAAAGTTTTGACTTCACCGTATGTAAAGGTATTAGGCTAAATGTGACCTTGCAGAGCATTGCTTGAAGTCTTCGTTAGCACTCATGTCAACTCCAGTGTGGGACAGAAATATTTCTTACCATCTAAAGCCAATATCCAGCTAAAGGGGTCCTCTTGAGTCCTACTCTGGCCCTCTCTCCTCCTTCAGTTTGTGTTCAAATCCCCTTCTTCCCCGAGACTGTTGTGTATTACTTGTATCATGACTGTACCTAAATGAGATCTCCAGGTCAGTTTGATAATGCTCATGTCCTGAAAAGCATTACAACAAAATCCATGCAGAAGGATTTTAAATCTTCTTCTTCCTTGCCATCACGTGAATGTGAGTCAGTAATGTTATGGATGAAAATAGGATAAGGTAAGCAAGCTTTAAGAAATGCACAGTGCTGGCTCTTTTCTCAGCTTAACTTGCTTACAGTCACTGCTTGTGGTATGCAAGCCTGAGAACCTTTAGCCCAACACAGTTTAAAAAATCACAGCTGAGAAAGTATTCTGCAGTTATTTATATTCACAGAAACTGGGGTACACAGTTCCCTAGTTCAAAATTATAGCAGACTTTTTTTCCAACTTATCTACACACTAACTCTCACTGACTGAATGGAGGTGCATCTGTAGACTTCAAAGTAAATTTTTGTTCATCTGTAGCTGAAACTGTCTCAGGTTCCCCACTGAATCAGATAATTCTTATCTGATATCCTTGAAGATGATAAGAGGATCAATGCTGTCAGCAAGTGCAAAGCTGAAAAGTGGCTCCATTGTAACTTAAAAAATGTCTCAACGCCCTGGCCAGCCGTTCTGGGAGTGATTTGAATAAAGGATTCCTAACACAATGATTTCCACCATGCATGAGATTACTTGTTCCTGTAGTGTAAATGGACCTGCTCATCATGCAGATCTTTGTAGAGATAATGTATACACCTGTTTGGAAGATTTAATAGTTGTGGTTGAAATAATGCACCTTCCTAAGCTCAAGGCTATGTTAAGCTTTAAAATCACTTGGAAAGAGCCAATTTTAAGTTGCCATGGCAAAGGATTTTCAGACAATGAGGAGCTTTTACATTAATATCTGTGAAGAGCAGTCTCTTTCTTGCTCCTGCTGACTGATAAAATCATATAGTATTTATACACTGCTGTAATGATTTTTTGGGTTTTTCTCTGAGAGATTTGCTGCTGGTTTGGAGATTCTGTCTGTGGTAGATTTTTATAATAGGTAACTGTATTATTCAACATTTTCTTATCAAAAAATAATCAAGAGACCAAAAAATACCAAGGTATGGAAGTGGCAGTGATTTTCAATTTTTTTAGTCTATTACTTTTGAACAATAACTAAATAAAACCTATCTGCTCTTTGCTTTTCTTTGATTGCCTTTCTTCTTAACTCTGTGGCTAACATGGCTTGAGATTTTTGCAACATTTATTTTGCAATTAGTTTCTATGTTCCTCTTTCTTCCTTCTCAGTAGCTAAAATACAAGTCTGTCCTTTTCAAGGTTAGGCTGGAATAAGGAAAGAAGCTTATTGGCAGGGGAAAATTTTTCTGTTTCCTTATGGAGAGGAGAGGATCCACTCTTTTCCAGGATGGATTGAAGCTGTTCTGGTTAATGCTGGTTAAGGTTAAGGTTGCTATCCTGAGAGCTGGGAGCAGGACCGGGGCCCATTTTGGTGGTGAGCTGGCTGTCATCACTCATGTGGGTGTTGAATCTCAATGCTAAGAAGACTAAAATTAAACTAAAAAGACTACTATTAAAGCTCATTATTTTTGCCCACTGTCCAGAAGCTGATGCAAATGGTACATTCTGTATGTCTGGAGCTAGGAACACTTGATGCTTGCATTTGTTCACTGCCACCTTCCCGAGGCTCTTGGGTGTTTCTGAAATAAGTTTTGTGAGTTGCGACTTCTCTTGCTGGCTGCAGAGACAGTCAGAATGCAAAAGGGGGAGTTTTCAGACCAGGAAAAGGCTTTGGGGAAAGCAGCAGTGAATCTCTAGCAGAACTGAATCTCTGATGTTCACACCCAGTGGCACTTTGTCATATTGAAATGTAATGCACTTCAGGACATAAAGTGAGTTGTGTTTGTTCTGATACACTTTTAATTAAGCTTTTTATCAAATTCTTTTTCATTTCATTTTTGCTTGGCATTGACCATTCCTTGTTAGGGATTCTGCAGGTCTGTAAATCTTTAAGATAGGGCTTTGCAATCTAATTATTAGTTCTGTATTACAGGGCAATGAAGCCGATTCTTTTAAGTTAGCACAGTAGAAGCACTTCATAGACTCAGTTGCTATGCTGATGCATAGGACTGGGATCTGCATTACAATACATCATCTCCATTATCTGTACTGCAACACAGACAGGCTATTTACTAAGTTTAGTGACAGCAGCAGCACACAAGGTAATTGGGGGCTGACAATTCTCTGTGGGTACCACTAAGTTAGTGCTAGATCCTAGTTACAGGAGGTACCCAACTGTCATAACAGCACACAAGCATATTTAAACAGATTGATTGGATTACATAAATAAATCAATTGGTTTCATCTCAAGTCCATGTATTTTAAGACGTGTATTATTAGTTATTCGGAAGCATGGAGCAAATTGATGCTTGTGTATGGAAAAGAATGCTTTATATAGCTGTATGAGTTGTTAACTCTCAAATCAGCCAAAATACCCAAGCTGAGTAAAATAAATTCTATAGGAGAGCTTTAGAAAGAACTGTAATCACTCACAAGATTAATGATGATTTTTGAAGGTCCTCAAAATAAAACAGACCAAAGTTATAAAAAAAGCAAAACTATGTTGAGAGAAAATTTAGCAGTTAGTGGGGGGAAAAGCAGATATGAAATTAAGGATGGTGAGTAGTGGGTGGGGATAAGCTCCCTTTATGTAACAAGATCATTTAGAAAGTGAAATACAAAAATAGATGGGAAACTAAGAAATAACTGCATTGCAGCTTTCACATATTCCCAGCTCTTCCAAAAAGCTTGAAGTCTATAATTTAAAGGAGCAGTGAGGAACTATTCACCTGATATGGAAACACAGGAGGGCTTAAATTCTCCGATCTTTCATCCATCATGCAAGTGAAAATATGCTCACCACACGGCCAAAGAGCTGGTGTCCCCTTCCTATCCATTGACAAGCTGTGGGCAGAAAACATTGCAGTCAGAGCATCAATGTGTTTTTAGTCAGGCTATAAGAGGAGCTCTGTAAGCCTGAAGGAAAATAAATAACAAAAAGGATGCCATACAGTTGCTGCACCCCGTGTCCCACTCCCTTGCAGTCCACGCTGCTAAGCCTTGGATTTTCTGGAGGAAATCCAGACACAGCCCAGATAGCAGAATGGTTTTCTGTTCTTATGTTGATTTTTATTTTGCCAAGCTAGAGTCCTGTCTAAAGACCTTGGCTGGAAGTATTAAAGCTACTATTGATGTAAGTGTGCAAGATGGCTATTTATTTTGAGGGCAAAAGTCCTTTGCCTTACAGTAACCTAAGATTTAAAGTAAGTATATCCTTTTAAGAGTAGATAGTGGCACTGCTGTTTGAAAATATGTAAATTTGATTTGCACTTTCCAGAGAAATCAGTTGCAATCCTATCCTTGATGTTAGGATGAAATTCTTTGCTATTAACTCAGTGAGAAACTGGAACAGGTTACCTTGAATTGCTCAAGGCTAGGCTGGATGGGCCTTTGAGTAACCTGGTGCAATGAGTGGTGTCTCTGCCCATGGCACTGGGGTTAGAACTTGATGATCTTCAAGTTCCTTTCAAAATTTAGCCATGATATGATACAGAAAAGCAGTAGCAATTTCTACTGAATTGATTCTCAGAGACAGCAAGTTATGAATCACCCACAGTGGTAAAGGGCATCAGTCGAGCAGGCACCTAGCCAAATGACTATAAAATATTTCTGAAAAGCTTTTCAGTTGGACAAATGTCACTGAATCCCATTAGATAATGGAAATTTGCACTGGTGGAACAGTGTTTTGGTCTGTTATGGGGGACCTGAGGATACATAAAACTGTGTAGGTAATAGGCTCAGTATTGTGAAGCTGATCATTTAATGGCATGTAATTTTTTTGCAGTATGTATATAGAAACATACCTGTTGCTGCTGTAATAGTTATGGAATTGAGCATAAAAGAGCAACAATGGCAGAAAAATGAAGCTAGAAGGCTGGCAACTGGAATTCATAGTTAAGACAAATGAAGAAGTGCGCAGAGACGTGTCTTTCAGTTTGTTGTGCTCAGAGTTTTGGTTAATGTTCTATAGTGTACAGCTGTATGTGTAGTAAATAAAAACCTGCTTTTCTATTATTATGCAAATCCCTTGTGTGGGAGTACTGCTTCTGCAGGAGAACTGCTGAACAGGTGTCATCTTACCTCACTCCCACACAGTTTCCAAATCAGAATAATTTGTAGTTCTTATAACCACCCTGGATGAAATGAGTAAATATTCCCTCAATATGATATTAAATTAGCTTTCCACATCATATGTGGAAATCCTACAAGGCATCTGTGTAAGTATGGGACCAGTATATGTATACATTGAAATAATCAACATGGAGGCAGAGTTTTCAACTTGGCAGCTGCAATTTCTGATTTAGAATTTAAAAAATAAGAGCACTATGGGATTTATGTGAGATTTGTGTCATACTTAATAGTAATGTTCAGAAATCAAATGAGTGTCACTTGTGCACAGATGCTTGGAGGGAAGTACCAAAATTTGATATCCGGATACTTGTTATCATACTATACCATTATCCAAATTTTTACAAAAGTAAACATTGCCTATTGCCAGAAATACCAAATGCTTTCTCATCTATTTTGGCTAGGTGGCATGCTTTATGAAAATTTCTGCAACCCATTTTGTGAAATGCTTTTTGCATTTTTTCCTCCTTTTCTCATTCTTATGGTTTCTCCAATAATGATGCCACTTTGTACTCAATACTTTGGAGTAATCCTGTGTTTATCACTTCACAAATAAGCTTGTGAATGAAGGAATACAGCCAAATCTTTACATAAAAATACTTGGATCTTGGAGAACTTGATATCCACCTTTTGTGGTGCTAGTTTAATGTATCCCAGTGCACAGTACCATCACAGATGTTTTGTTTATCATGTTTATTCTGTTTTCAAGTCATTTCTGTTTTCAAGAATGTCCTACTTTTTCTCTTCTATGCTTAAGTGACATATTCCTGACCTATGCAGATAGTGTTTTTATTCTTTTGTTTGGAGCAAAGGTGTTTAATACCAAAAATCTGAAACGCTGTTTGGCTTTTCTCCTTTTACCGATTCTTCCCCTTAAGATACTGATTTATGAACAGTTTTTAATATAGATATTGTATGTCCAATTTGGATTAAAGTAAGCACAACTCTGAGGACTGCTAACAGATACCTTTATTCATGAATGCAAAACATCTTGTCTTCCTTATATAAAAGACCATATTCTTCAATGCAGTAATAATTAACCTTACCCTGACAGTTTAACCTATGATTATTCAACACAGAAATCATGTTGTTACTGCTTATTTGTGCACAGTACTCTTAGTCATGGATAAGGCTCCAACTCAGTCAGACTATGTAAAGAGGCTGTTTATGGTGGTCAGCTAGCAGTGCTGTGAATACTAGCCTCCAGCTGTGAGTGAATTCTGACTTTTATGTCATGTAAATATTGTGCTAGTTCAAGTATCAATCAGATGAAAAAAGGCAGTGTGAATTTTTTGGTTTAATGGAAGAGCATTTGTTACCTCTAATTTGGCCTTTCTACCTACACGTTTGATTTGTGATAGAGTCCTTCTAATTACTAGGTTTTATTCATTCCACCACTGAAGAAAAAAGATACATGTTGTTGAATATTTTGAAAGAAATTATCTAAACCGATATTCTGATAATAGTTTGTGAGGTGAGAGAGAAACATTTTATACATAAAACATTCACAGTCATAGTCTCCATTTGTATTGCTGGCTGTTTGGGGCAGTTATTATTTCTTACTCTGTTTCTATGTGCATAGAAAATTAATCCTATTTAAAGAAGCCTAATAAAAAAGACATTTCTGTATATGAATTTAAATGTGTGCCACCCCCTTTCAGATTTGTATTGGTCTCAAAATGAGCCTCCGAGCAGATTTCTGAGCATCCGTTTGAACTTAAACAGTTCAAACTTTTTCCAGCTAATCACATGCTGCAAAAGGATAATCTTGAAAACAAGGGATAACATTTTTTCTAATCCTCTGTAAGAAAAACTTGAGAGTCTGGTGCTATTAGTTTGGAAGAAAAAAAAAAAAAAGAAGTTGAAAAAGACAAAATTCACATTAGTTCTAATGAGTATATCCAGGAGATGGCCAACAGCTAAGATTACTTTCCATATATGGATACGATTTCCAAGAGAAGAGGAAGACTTCCTTTTTTAGAATTACTGGAATATTTACTTTACCTTCGAGTGCCAAGAATTAGAATTTTGTGTTATTGCTCAACTAAGAAAAATGAAATTAGGAAATAGCTGGAGATTCTTCTTGTTCAGGCTGCTCTGCTTGTTATACCTAGCAGATCCCAGACTGGGATGACTGCCTGGGAATGCAAAACACATTGGAAAATGCACCTGAGCCTACTTACAGCAGGGAGCTGAAGCAGGGATCAGGGTGATAGAGCAGAAGGACAGCTGAGGTGAGAACAGCCTTTGGACTAATCTGCTCTGGCATTGAGAAACCATATGAACTAACAACTATTGCAACCATTCCACTTGTGGATTTTAAATGGCAATGAAAATGCTCATTCTGCTGTAACCAACACACAGTAGAAGTGTAGGAAAAACCCAATAACTGCATTTTTCTATGCATGAATCTGTAGTATATCTTATATACTGAAAAAGATACGTGTGCATCGGTTATATCCTTTAGGAAACTGGTACTGATTTTATACCTGGCAGACATCTTATCAGCTTGAAGCTAATAGTGTAAGGACCTGAACAATGTATGCAGCATCTATCATCCTTAATATGTATGAAAAACAGACTGCAAAATAGAGTGCAGTCTTAACTGTAAATTACTTCCCTGGTGCAATTTAAGATATGGGGTTTAGATGGCAGAAGGGGATATGAACTATCTTCTTCAGGAGAGAAAAAAGGAACAAGTAAAAAGTTAATCAGATATAGATGAAGACAGTACATTCCTAACATATATTTTGTTGATCTGAACTAGACAAATTCTCAAGAGGGAAAATACACTTTTCATCTCTCCTCAGTCCTTAAATAGAACTTCATATTGCTAGATGGAAGATTGTTATTAGTGAATTGGTCTAGCGATGAACATGATCCCAATTTTCTAGTTCAACAAAAGACTTGTTCAATCATGTAGCTGTGTGTGAAAGATGATGCAGAGTGCTACCAGCCTGTAAAGGCAGGTCTCTCTGTTCATTCAGCACAGATGTTAATACTTTAGCAGTGAGACTGGATGTAAAATTCAGGTAATCCTTTTATTTTGAACAACTGAGTATGTCATGGCACTTGTTCAAGGTATGTTCTTGATATTTTAAATGTCAGATGGCATATTTTGGGTTGGCTTTTGAAGTTTTAATTAGTATGCCTTTTCACTTACTGGTCTTGGCATGTCTAGTGGACCCGACTAGTGATCTGAATTCAAGCAGGCAGAGTGATTAAAAAATAAATTGAGATGTCAGCAGGGCATTTATCAAAGAGGAAAATGTTATCATTATTTTGCTTAGATTAGGAAGCTGAGAGCAGAGAAAACAAATGGGCTAAAAAAAAGTGATAGGGCAAAAAAACCCAAAACGTGTCGGAATTATCCTGGTAGTTGTTCTGGTCTGGTGGATCTACTGTGCTACAGTATCTGAAGCAGCACCCCTGTTGATTCATTATCACTATAAAGCACTGTTGGAATTAATAATGATGAAAGACAATCAGAAACTGATAATAGAAATTGTGGTGTTCCTAGTTTTGTAACTAAATGGCTAAATATCTGGGTTTGTAGACATAATTCCATCATAAAGAAAACAAAGGTAACTTTTGCAGATAAGTAGTTACGTAATCTAGTCTGGTAGGGCATTATTGGCCTAATTCTCTGCTTATCTGGACAGATAACAGATTTCACCAACATTGATGATGATGTGCCCATTTATTTTACGAAGGAGCTGTGCGCTGTTTTAAATGATCTGAAGTTGTCTGCAGTACCTTTTTGTCTTGGCCTTGTTAAAATCAGTTTCTCACCATTTCTTCACTATGGTTACTTCAAAGCAGGCCTTGGGCAGTACAATTGGGTTTTGTGGCCTGGGGACTGAGCCTGGGATTGAGACCTAGCAGGGTTCTGCCTAGCATCTGAGTATGTTACACAATGTGGTCCTTATTCTTCTTCTGTGGGGGAGCACCACCTAATTTTCACTGATCAGCAGTCATTGTCTATTGAGCATGAGCTGGAGAATTGTGTTTCCACTACCATAAATGCTGTAATTGTGCCTTTCCTTTCCTTTATGTGTGCCATGCAGAATTGTTCCTCAAACAGGATTCGCTCTGCCTCACCTCTTGCACACTGCCTGTGTGCTTGCTCTGCCTGTCCTCAGTAATCTGCAACAGACCCAGCCAATTCTTACATCTCAGTTTAACTGAGTCTGTATGCAGCATTTTTAATTGCCAGTAAATCCAATCAGATGCCTTGTTTGTACAGAAGGCAGAGTTGTTTTATCATGCCAGAGGACTGTCAAACACTGCCTGTGGAAAAGAAATTTTGATTTCCATTATAGGAGACAACGATATGAAATCAGCAATGTTTACAGAAGTGTTTATGAAGTCAAGACAACAGTTTAGAAACAGTTTAGTTTTCTCCGAGTTCCTCAAAACTTGACACTACCAAGATTTCTGCTCCTGGGAATGAATGCAGCCAGGAGGATTTTCAGGAGGATTGGTTCCTTTCGAAACAGGGAATCAGATCTCTTCTTTCCCAGGGAAGTCTTCTCTACACAAGGTTATTAACTACTAGAGTCTAACCGTGCCCAAGTTATTTCACTCTTATAAATAACTGAATACTCATTAGAGAAGGGATGGCAACCTCTTTCACTCACCTTTCTGATAAACTTCTTAGCTATTGAATTCAATGCTCCTTCCTTAACCTTTCTTTCTATCTCTCTATCACTCTAGTTTTTTGTAAGAAAAGGCCAAACAGGTGTTGGCACCTAACTCTATGACTCTTTTAAATGATTAAAAAAATCTATAGTAAATTATAATGAAAAGACTAGCTAGCTGGCCTCATGCACTTCTTGATAATTGTTGTATTTGAAATCATTCAACTGATTTTATTGACTCTGAACCTGGATGTGAATGAGTTGCTGTTCTTCCAATTGCATTTGGTTAATTGTGCCAGGACTTAAATCATCTTTTCATCTAATCCCTTGGAAGACCTTTAGAACACCACAAAGATAATGAGAACCTTTCCAGTTCTTCTTCTAATTATTACTTTGTAAAAATTACTGCAATCAACAGATTAAAGAGAAACATTACCTTCTTTAAAAAAAGATTAATATATTCAATGCTGTCATTGTACCAAGCTGAACCCCTGGTGACATAAGTTGCGTATAAAAACTGTGAATACTTTTATAAAATTGTAGCTCAGCTATATAATTGTTCTCAATTACTACATCAGGTTTTTTGTGTTCTGCAAAATAGCTGTGTTACCATGCTGTTTTCAGTTCTTAATGTGAAGTGGAAAAAACCAAGTCACTGGCAAATCACAGAATTACCTAACGTCAGGGACTGGGAAGGACCTCAAAAGATCATCAAGTCCAGTCCCCTTGCTGGAGCAGAAACTCCTAGACCAGGTCACACAGAAACACATCCAGGCAGGTTCTGAATGTCTCCAGAGAAGGAGACTCCACAACCTCTCTGGGCAGCCTGTGCCAGGGTTCTGGTGCTATGGCATAAGCTGGGACTTCCATAATCAGTACTGAAGAAAGAAAAGACTGTATCAGTTTCAGAGATGCTCTAAGTTCTTAAGAGGTTTTTGAGTTTGCTAGAGTTCTTTAAGTGCTATTAAAGCACGTCAGACCAATTAGTATGGTTCATAATATAAATAATAAGAGAGTCATCCCAAGAGATTTGCTTTCAAAGAAAGAGACAGAAAGTTTTAGCTAAGAGAGCAGCCTGAAGTTTATAGATCTCATTTGGTGACATACAGTGCACATGTATGCTAAAGATGAGATTGACTGGTGACATTGCTCCCACTTTAAATGTACAAATAAAATCCAACTAAAAATAAACAAGGGAGTTTGTGCACTGAATTCAGGAAGGGAATTTCTTTATTCAGATTGCAGATATGGGCAGCCAGCTGTGGAAGTCATATGTCCTATGCTATGAATTAAAGCACTAAAATTATGAACTGTATGTTTACTGCTCTCTCATAGTCTGTTTAAGCTATGGATATGTTTTTTTAGAGTTCAGTATAAACAGGTATGAGATAGTTGCCTTCTATAGCCAGGACAAACAGAGAAAGCGGGAGGAATAAGGCTGAAGTGTTCCAGATCTTTATCACATGGTGAGAAACCTTGTGTTTGTAATTGGGCATGATAAATTGCAGGGATTCCACAAGCTCTTTACATCAGGATGAGGGACACCAGACTTGAGGATAATAGTTAAACTATAGACAGAGCCTTTTTTTCCCCTTATGTCTGTTTGTAAGCAGCCGAGAAAGACAAATTCCTTCTTGGTAATGAGGAGGAGCATTATTCTGATACTTCTCCCATTGTAGACAGGTATGAGACTAGCTGGCTGAGGAGCCCACAGGTCATACACTGAGTTGCTGCTTTCCTGTATCTGTCCCCTTTGTGTGCTGCCCTTCTTTCACACTTGCCAGAGCTCAAAGTTTGATTTTCAACAATGCCAAAGCAAAATAAACAGGCACCATCTGAGACTTACGTGACACAGCTATTTTCCTGTGGAGACTGCAGGGAAGGTTTTTTGTGTCCAGCACTTCAAAACCATACTTTTGTCTGATTAGTCTTCTAAATTGCTTTATTTTCTCCCCAGGAAAAAACCTAAATAATTGACAAAGGAGCTTTCTACAGCTGGGCTGTAGAAAATTTTGCCATAAATCTCCCAGTGGTAAAAATAGTGTCACATAGACCACAGTAGATAAATATTTACCAAAATGGCAAGAACACATGTGTGGATGAGTTCATGCTGACCTGACAGAGAGTCAACCAATGTAGTCCTGGGATTTTTCCCCTGTCTATTCTAATGTATTTCTCACTTCAGTGCATTAGCAATGCCACCATCCTAGCTCTGAGTAAAGCAATGGCTAGAATTTTCTGGAGACTTAATTTTGCCTGATTCTGACTTCACTTAGTTCTGAGAATTTTCTAGAGAAGTTTCAGGCAAAACTATGAGTTAAAGCCTTCCCAGCGATGCTTTTAAAGCTGTTACTACTGTGTGTTGACCACGGTTGAAAGCAGAATACGAGAAGATTTAAGAAAAGCTCGTAAGTGGCTCAGTTTTAGAGCATGCTACTGGTAAGGAGAGGAAAGAAGTGATATTGCCAAGGCCAGGTTCACTAGTTTTTCCTCTTGGCTTAAAAATAAGTGCTGTTTATGTAGTACTAAATAAATTATTCCTTAATTGAAGCTTTGGACTCTTTACTTACAGGCTTTGCTTGCTAGCCACAAGGGTTAGAGAAGTTATTTTTTATTTTAAATGCAAGCTGAGAATCTGTCACGGTAACGTAATGTTGAGAAACTAAGGCTTCACAAAATATCTCAGTGAATATTCTTAAAAGTTTGCATACAGTTGATTTTGCAGTTTCTCTTCTCTAGTGATAGAGTACTTACAGGAGCTGGATGCTGGCTTGAATATCAATGGCAGAGTTCTTCAGAGTGTTATCTCTCCTCAGTAAATAGACTGTTGCCTCTAAAAATAAGCTTCGAGCACAAACTGAAAGAGAAGACAGATACAAAAGCAAACCTGAGCCCAGGAATCATAAACAAGTAGAAAGATTTTTAAAATACATTTATATATACATATATGTTACAAATCTATAGATAAAAGTATGGAATTTTGTGTGGTTGTCTTGCAGAGGTCTTGGCACCTCTTGGCTCCTCTTGCAGAGGTCTTGGGGTAGTACTCCAATGTTTGATTTCAGCCTTTATCTCCAACTTTCTAGTTTGTGTATGCCATGATGCGCTTGGACCAGTTGGAAGAGACTGGAGTCAAGAATTTTGCCTACATTTTGCTGGAAGCCCATAACATTAAGATCAGCTGCATCTTAGATAAAGAAGCACAGAACAAAATCCTAATGTTAACTTTCATTGAAGCAACATTTTTTAAAAATGCCTCTGTCTTCTGATATCTCATTTTTTAAACAAAAGACCATATCATTGAAGGCAGCTAAAACTCTCCCAAAGCAACTTTCATCCTTGTGTATGATGTTGTTTAGAACATCCAAAACCTTTTGGACTATTCCAGCAATAGGTTGTTATTTAAAGTGCCCCCTACAATTTTCTCCTAAAATCTATTAGATGGATAAGAATAACAACCTTTTTGAAGTTAGACTGCTTGCTTTCCTTCAATTAGGAGATCAGCCATTTTTCAAAGCAAAGGAGTTTGAGCTAAAAGTTTCTAAGGTACCTAATACTGTATTCTGGCCCAGTCGATAACTGCAAATGATAAAAGGTTTTCTCTCAGCTTTTGTGCTCTCTGGCTGCATTAGAAACTGAATGAAGATTTATGAGATGACACAGCAGGCTTTTTAATCCTTTAGAAACAGTTGGCAAAATCACCTCTTTGCTTACAAAAAGTAAAGTATATAAAGTTGGGGTATAGGAATATTTTTTCCCTAGATAAATGTCAAATCTTTTTGTAATCTACTGTATTTTCACAGTATGAGGTTAGATGAAGGACAATATTTTAACATTCCAAGACTTGTTTATGGCAAGTTCAAAAGTTTATGAAACAAAGCAACTAATAATTTCATGAGAAACAGGAAAATACCAAGCCTTTGAAAAGCTTCTGTGGGTTTTGCTACAGCTCTGTCTGGAATTTGCTATTGTTAGCATGAGAGGGATGCTGTGAAAAATAAATCTGAAGCACTGTGTTGTGGTGCAGTGAGCTGTGTAAAATGGGCAGGAACTTTAAAGGCACTTTAAGCCTTTATTTTGTGAAAAATCTGATTAAGATACAAAATGTATCTTAGTAAGACTCAGAGTTTCTTGTCAATAGAATTTGAGGAAAAGTTAATTGGCAGCATTGTGGCATGGAAGCTGTATTTTCTACATCTTTTCATTGTTTTTCTTTGCAATCTGCAGGTTTTACTGCATGTTATTTCTCATACACTAACTGAATTGGACAACACCTTTTAATAGGGGAGCAGTATTTGTTACAAAATATGTAGTATTTTGTGAATATGTGAAGGGCGCTCAAGTCAACTTTAATGCGAAGTTTGTCTCTTGTCTCTTTCCAAAAAGTCAGTAGTATAGGTACAAGTCCCATCACCCGGGACTGAAAGGGAAAAGGGCTTCAAACCCCATTTCCTACTCCTGTTAAATTCCTGCCCAGTACACCAGCTTTTTTTACCAGACAAAAACATATCTGAGTAAAAGAGAAGAGGATGCAACCTCCTGGACCACTCCAGACAAAAAAGAAAAATAAAGCGAAATTACCATCAAGATGGCTGTAGACTGAGTAATCCTGTTGCATCCTTTGGGTGCCACTACATTGCAAATCAGCCTGAATTTAACCAGAAAGCTGTCCCAGGCCCTAGGGTGGAGTCCAGTTTCCAGGCTCTCTCAATGGTGTGACACCCTACGAGAGTGTTTCTAATCTTCCACCACTGCTTGACATCACAACTTGTGAACATCTGCTGTTCCTTCCTTTGGTTTTTGGGGGTGGATTAAGACTAACTTGATGCAGCTTCAACTGTATTACATGCAGGTTTTATTTTCTAATATTTGTACAGTTTGTGGATGTTCTAATAGTTAAGACTGTCTTTCTCATGCTTTCGACATGCTTGGAGCTGACAAGCATGCAACTACAGTGCCTGAGCGTGAAAAGATAACAGTGAAATCAGTATGCTGGAAGGTAGCACTATATAATTAGGAAACTGCAGCTTTCCTCTTGTCTCAGAAGCTATAGGAAGCCATGAGTACCATCCTATTTCTGCATTCCCTCAGTCATTGCTGAGACAACATGCTGGTTTACAGAATCCTACTGATTTTCTTCCCCTGAACAAATATGCAGCATGCACACAGTCTTCTTTTTTATTCTTAGTCTACTGCTTTCTGCAAAGCACCCCTCCTCTCAGAAGATATTGGCCATACCTCCATGGGCTAAATATGAATTCTGACACTGAATATGAATTCTGTGGAGTAAACCACCCCATTCATTTTGGATGTGTAAGATGAGGGATGCCACACGAACCTAAAGACTGAGAATTAAAAAAGGCTTAGATGTGACAGTTCTCCAACCATTGCAACCAAAGGCAACTACCACAAGTGACTTGTGAGGTTTTGAAGGCTGAAATACCGTTGTTGCTCAACAATTTATCTGCCCCCCCCTTTTTTTCTTGTTTACCAGACTCTTTTCTTTCTGTGAAATCATAGAATCATAGAATCATAGAATAGTTTGGGTTGGAAGGGACCTTCAAGATCATCGAGTTCCAACCCCCCTGCCATAGGCAGGGACACCTCCCACTACATCAGGCTGCTCAGTGCCTTGTCCAGCCTGGTCTTAAACACCTCCACAGAGGGGGCATCCACAACCTCTCTGGGCAACCTGTTCCAGTGCTTCACCACCCTCACTGTAAAGAATTTCTTTCTTATGTCAAGTCTAAACCTACCCCCCTCCAATTTACATCCATTGTTTCTAGTAGAATAGAAGTAACAGATGCCAAAACCAAAGCTTATCTGGATTTCAGAATAGAAACCCAAGTCTTACCTAAACCTCCATTTTTTTAAGCATGCTAACTTGTGCAATGTGAAAGGAGGTGGAAAGGTTGAACTGTGGGCTGCTGAGGAGGAGGAAGGGATATGGCACATGGCCGTATGTGTGCTGCTGGTGCACAAACTTTAGTGGTCCTTCCTTTCTCGGGGGAGCATTTGCAGTGCCTGCATCTTGTGAGCATGCTTCTACCTCTCATAACATCTGCAATTCTGAGAGTAAAGGCAGAAGGCTTTCACAAGAGAGTTTGGATTCTCAAATGGAATGCATAAGAGTAAGGCTTGCCCACATTTCACAGGCATTTCACATTTCACACTGATGTGCCTTGCAGATCTGGCCCTCATTCGTGCACAGCTGATAAAAAAACCTGCAGATTCCAATCACATCTATGTGGAATTGCATCCTTTCACCAGTGGCATAATAGATTAGTTGCCTCTCAGACCCTCTGTAATAAAGATTACTCAGAATACATCCATGCACATGTATGGAAGTGTAGTAGCAAGTCCTGTGCTCTGCCTCCACACACAAAGATTTGAATCATTAGCAAAGGTTGTACCTCAGTTGAGATTTCCTGTGGCCTACAAGCCCAATAACCAGTGACTACATCTATGTTTAAGGGAAATCTTGGCAGAAGGGCCAGATTGTCTGCAAGCTGAAATTTAGGTCAGTGGAGTGAGAGCAATTTACACTGGCCTCACTGCAATGTAATGGTGCTTTTCCGGATGAAAAGAATGTGTTAAAAACATTTGAAGCTGGTCATTGATGTGTATCTTGGGATTTTTTTTCCCCACAGCAAAAAAACCAAAACGTTAAGAATTAGTGTTGCTTCCTATCAGCAGATCTTTCAAGCCGTACTTCAGTAGAAAGCTCGATAAAAATAGAAACAGTTAGAGAAGTCCTATGGGTTAGGATTTGATTTTTAATTGTTGTTTGTTTTGCTTCCTCAATCACTTTGCTTTACTCATTTGACTGGGAGGCAAACACATTCCCTGTTGATTTATCTCAGCTCAGCCAGAGGCTTTTGCTACTCAGTTTGATTCCTAATACAGTAGTGCCAGCAGATTTTGTCTGACTTCCAGGGGGCTCTTCTCAGTCCCTAGAATACAGCAGAGAAAGAGTCCTGCAGAGACCAACAAAGACAGTTGTTGCACTAATAAAGACCAGAAAATGAGCTTCCCCAACACATACTGAAATTCTTGCTTTCACTACTCTCTAAATCACTGCTTTTCTCATACATCACAGTAAGGCGATGAATTGTTTCCCATCTCTTCATCACATCAGAAAGCATATTTTTCTCTAAGTTTGGAAAACACCTACTTCATCACAATAAAGTTTTTATTATACAAGTGTATGGCTTGAAAGCATGCTGTCACAGTATCACCGGATTAATTAGAATAAAACATTAGGGAAATTGAAAAAAACTTAGGACTTCCCCTTTTGTTTTTATTCCCTATTTGATTCAACACACTACTTTTCAATGCTGTGAAATGCCTGCCTCCATTATGGAAGACAACTGATTTTCTGTACTTTTTTTTTGCTTTTATAATAAGGTGTTTCTTCAGAAGCTCACCAAATCTAGTGATAGCTTTTGCTGGTTATCTACCAAAAATCCAAAGGATTCCATTTCTCCACCAAGCAGGGTCTGTAAAAGTATATGGAGTTGGAAATTAATTTCATTCCAAATATAGTATAATAGTGTGCAGTGACGTGACTTTGTGATAAGCATTTGTAAAGCTAATTGCTCTCTAAGCCTTGCAATTTTTTTTCCTTTGTGCTAATGGTGAGCTAGCCAGACGTGCTCCCTCTCTTTTTCTTCCCATATCTTTCTTTCTCCTGAGAGTATCAGAAAGGCAAGCTTATTGTTTGCTGAATCAGATGCTTTTTTAATTAAAACCTCAGTTCTCCTTAGTCATTCTTTTGAAGATTTGTGATCTTTATTTCTGACAGGAAAATAATTTGCCTTACTGAAATCCACAAATTTGGTATTACCCTTCGCTGATTGCCATTACTGGCATGTACCTTAAACAACAGGAATTGATACTATTTCTTACTGCTGTTGAGTGACTGTCTTGACTTTCATTGTTCATGGGACAAACAAAAAAAGGCTCATTGTCACCTTGATACTGACTAATGCACAAAAATGTTCAATAAGAGTTTTCTTGGGAAAACAGAAGCCTAGGACTTCAGGGGAATTGATTGTTTCACGTTCTTACCAGTGATTTGTAAGAGAAATTAGGTGAATTTGAAAATGGGCCTATCTACAACTTCAAATGCTTAATACCTTTCAAAATCTGTTCAAAAATTTGTGAACATTATTTGAAAGGAGCATTGCTTTTGCAAGCTTGTTTTCACCAAAATTGGTTATATTCTCTATTATACACAACAAGTTCTGCCTTGAGTTGGAAGCACCTTTCCCTTATTATGGTTTCAGTCTATCGATTCCAAATAAAAGCACATACCAGTTTCACCCCTCTGTCATCCTCTTCCTCCTCCTGCTCCTTCTCATCTACTTACCACATTCGGGTTTGTCTGTTCAAATATTCCTACTTTCAAATATGAAAAGCCAAAGAGATTCTGAAATTTGTATGTGCTTTTTGGATTCCTGGGTTATTTGGTTTTATTACAGGTCATGATCCCCTGACTGGACTATATCAAGATGTTGTTTCAATGGAGTAGCACACAGAAAGTTACTGAGCCTAGATTCATTCTGGTTTGTCAGTGAAGTGCAAGATCAGATTGCTCCACTACTTTTGTACCAAATTGGATATGTCACGTATAAATTTGTAGCAGGTAGCCAAGCTGAAAACTATCATGTTCCTTTGGATTTCTGATAGGTTGTGTTGCATTTGACTGCATTTAAAGTGGTGCACAGTATGTGGTGAACATGTCAGTCAAATATTCATTTGTGCCATTAAATGACTGTGAGAGTTTGAAGAAGCATCTGGGTACAATGGGTCATGAGCTATTGGTCATGTTATCAGAAATACTTCCATCTTTCACCTAATGATGCCATTTGTCAAGTTGTCTGCTTTCTTGTCTTATGGCAGGAACTGTGTTCTCAGCAGCAGAGCATTCTTAGTTGCAGATCTGATGGTCTTGAATGCTTGCTGTTTAGTTTGCCTTGAAGTTAGCTCTTAAATACATCCTGGTCTTGTTATTTCTTGAACTTGTCCAGGGTAAACGAACAAAATAAATTGCTTGTTATCCCATGGAATTCAGCATTTCTGCAAATCTTCAGTGGGAATAATCTAGACCCTACTCTTGTCTAAGTAAAAATTTGCCTTAAGTTTCAGGTCACTGCTTCTCATTGTGTGGAACGGACAGGGATGTGTGCAGGCATGCAGCCTTTCAGCCCTTCCTCTGCAAGTACCTGAGATAAAAAAAACCTGACCTTCAGGCTTTTCAGCACTCTTTTTGAATTTTGGTGGGTTTTGGGGGTTTTTTTTGGGGGGCACTGGAAAATGGGTTTTTACTCAGCCATCATTTTTGGCAAACAGATATGACTTAATTGAACTCACTTGAAACTGAAGATTAATTTAGTCTGCATTCTAAACTGAGATAAAGATGTTGTCCATCATAGGAAAAAATTGCTGTCAATCTTCTTTTCCTGACTGTGGATAAATTTATTTGAAAACAAAGCTGGTCTTTCCAACAATATTAGGAAACCCTATCTTGAATGGCTCCTACCACTCCCTGAGCAGATGCAGGTCTTGCGGTACTGCAGGGATCTCTTCCCAGCCTAGAGACATGTTGACTGAGCTTGTCCTTAATCTTTGACTTGCGCTTAGAGTAGGGAAAGGTTTTGTGTGTTCCTTTGTGTAAAGAGGCATAAATAAGTATCTGTTGCTTTTGATTTTGTATATCAGATTGTTGGTGTATGTGTTTAGATAGTAAAAGCCTCAATGCTCTGAATCATACTAGAATAGGTGCCAAAAATAGCCCATATGAATACCAAAAATACTTTCTAAAATTCTGCTTAACATGCAATGAAAGTATTGGGAAGCAGAAGATGGGGAGAATGAGAGCTGTTAAGTATTTTCTCCAAGTCATTCTGAATACACATTCTTGAGGCTAAATGCAAGACTGCAATCATGTAGCTTCTCACTTCCATTTATAGTTTTTCCCTAAAAGTTCAAATCTAACATAAAAATAATGAAAAAAGAATGATAACACATCTTTATATAATATAAGGTTCTCAGAAAGAAAAAGTAGTGGGAATATGTTTTTAAATTGAGACTGAAAGCCAGATGCTGATGGACTTCCATTATATGCAGCCACTGATGAATGAAATCTAGTTTGAAAGTCTTGATATACTCTTAAAGTAAACATCAACATTAATAAAGCATAAATATGATTGATTTCTCAGCTCTAAAGAATTCTGATCAGGCTGCTTTACTTGTAGTCATTGAGGTTGTAAGACTATTTTTTTTATTCCTTTTGTACTGCAGTATTCCTGCAGTATTATCTCTGAGTGCTATTTCTAGTTCAATCATCTGGATCAAAAAACATGTCTTTCTCACATTGTCTAAGGCTGAAAGCTTACCTGAATAAAAAACCAGTTTATAAAATAGCAGCAACAGATTTTTATTATTTATTATTAAAACCAGCAGAATTATTTTGCAGTATATTTCTTTGCATTTTTATGGTGACTCCAATGAGCTAAGGTGCTTTTTGTGTTTCCTACCCTTTCTATCATATATGGGTAAAACATCCCACTTTTATTTTTTGCCATCCTCTGCTTCTCCTCGCAACTCACAGAACATTAATTTGGACTGCAAGGGTATAGAATACACAGTCATAACTAGGTTTGCTACATTTAAAAAAATCTCTCATGTATTCAGTGATTTTTATGTGGAGCTGCCTTTGACTTAGAGTGTGTTGGTTCCATGCCTCTGTAGGAGAGGATGCAGATTACCCTTAAGCAGAGTGTATTAGCTGTTTTCCATGTAAAGACAATTACAACACAGTAGTACCACGCTGGTGTGCAGTCAAGCTATAAAACCTTACTGTGGCAATGTCAACATGAACACTCTATAGCACAAAATGTATGTGCTTGCTACAGGAAATTGCAAATGCACTAGATCAAGCAGGTTTTGTTGATTTTAATAGAGTTTCTCTGTATTTCAGGGTTGATTAACTCCTTTGAATGAATTCTGCCACTCACTCCAATGTGGTTTTCTTTATTATTCAGTAATATTGGAACTCTTTATCTGTCCTCTTTGCAGTCAGAGATTACGACTTGTTTTGCTTCACAGCTACCACATTTGAGGTTTTGGGTTTTAGTGGTGGGTGACCTGGGGAATTTATGGTGGGGAAAGTAACCAAAAGACACATTTTTGTCAGAAGCTTGTTAAAGGTTAAGGGAAAAAAACATGTCAACTATTTTCAGAGAAGAAAATGGAAACAGAAGGTATTACCCTCCCTCACTGCAATCTCCACAATGTTTGTCCTAGGTAAAGGTGTCTCAGTGCTTGACTGTGGCAAAATATTCCTCTTGAGTAGATATCATCTGTACTTCTTTCTGCCTAGCATTACTTAGAACCATATAGAATCTCAAGTTGGATGGGACCCACAAGGAACATTGAGTCCAACTCCATGCTCCTTCCAGGACTACCTAAAACTAAACTACATGACTTAGATAATCTTCCAGATGAATCTGAATGTCTGTCAGGCCCCATGCCGTACCCACTTCCTGGTGAGGCAATTCCAGTGATCCAACACCCTCTCACCAAGGAGCCTTTTAATAGAATCACAGAGTCATAGAATGGTTTAAGTTGGAAGGGACCTTAAAGATCATCTAGTTCCATAAGCAGAGACACCTTCCCTTAGACCAGTTTGATGAAAGCCAAATCTCACCTGCCCTTGAACACCTCCAGGGATGGGACATCCACAACATCTCTGGGCAACCTGTTTCAGTGTCTCACCACCCTCAGAGTAAAGAATTTCTTCCAAATATCTAACCTGAATCTGCCCTCTTTCAGTTTATAACTGTTACCACTCATCCTATCACTACACTTTCTGATAAAGAGTCCCTCCCCATCTTTCCTCTAGGTCTCCCTTTAAGTACTGGAAACGCTGTTGTAAGATTTCCCTAGAGCCTTCTCCAAGCTGAACCACTGCAGCTTTCTCAGCCTGAATTCCAACTCCCTGATCTTTGCGGCCCTCTTCTGGCCTCACTTCAGCAGGTCCATGCCCTTCTTTTGTTGGGGCACCACAGTTGATTGGATTACTCAGGTCTCACCAGAGCCCCCACCCCTTTCTGCATGGCCAGCCCAGCTCTGGATGTCTTTGAGGTATTCACTAGCAGTCCAGTGAAATATATCATTATGTACCCAGCTCCTGTTTTTTCTGCTAAAGGATTTTGCACAGACTGCTCTTGAACCTTGGGTTCTTTGGGTTTTTCTGTGTTACATGTGCTTCTGCTTCTCTCTCCACTCTTCTGGCTGTCATTGTCCTCAATGGAAGTTTATTCTCTGCCTTTCTCCTACCAGTTTACTTGACGACAGTATTTTTAATCTCTTTAAGGCCCCATGTATTATCTTCTGGTATTTTCAGTACCACCAACTTAATAAATATAAATTCAATTATTTTTTTTGCCTGTATCATCAAAAGGATCATTACATAAATTCAAACTCAGCAGCCTGACAGAATTTGCTGCCTGAAGTATTGCCAGTCTGATTTGGTTTCTGTCTGAATTCTTGTGCTGAGGAGTCTGACTGTATCAGCAGGCCTAATTAATGCCTTTCCCCCATTTTGATGTTAATGCCTTCCTCATCTAGGCTGCTTTGAGTCTTGTATTTTCCCTGTCATCACACTTACAAAATGCTTTGGTTAAGCTGCACTGCTTTTCCACAAAAGCATTCTATGTTAATCCACAGCCAAAACTCAAGGTGCATTTTCCTGTTGGTTCAGCCCACATTCACTGTGCCTTTTAAAACATTTTGTTTTACCTTTGTGTAGCTGTGCTGAAATGAACTGCTTGGTTGCAAGAGAGACAGATAGCTGCCCTTGCTCTGGTAGTAAACTTAATCATAAGCACATAAGCACTAATTTGTGCCAGTTTTAAATAAGAGGTTTGACTATTTTTTTTTGTCTTCCCAGTTTTCTCCTACTTTCCTCATCTGGCACAGTAACATTTGTTATGTTCCACTTGGAAACACTATGGATGGAACTGCAGACTCAAGTGCTGGCTGAATAGCCCTCAGGCCACTGTGAACATCTCCTTTCCCACTGTCAGCTCTCCCTGTTTAGCAGCCTCAGTTTAGGACTCTGGAGTGAGGGCATCGTTTGCTTGCTGCCACTTTTTAGATACCTTCTTCTTCACAAGGCGCCCTAGTTCTCTGAATTGAGCGTAACAACTTGCTACTCATCTAAGTGCACAACAGTGAAGAGCTGCTATTTTATGACTTGCTTTGCTACACTTATTTCATTGTAGACAGGCTAGTCGTAGATTTTATATATACCAACTCCTTTTACCACACTAAAAGTTAATTACTGAACTACATTAGTCCTAGTCCTACAAGAATCTGTCTAATGTTACCAAACATGAAAGTACTAATGTTTTCATGTATAAACTTCTCACCTCTTCTTTTGAAAGATGCCCCCGGAGATATGTAATCCAAAGTCATCTAATTTGTTACACTGTGATATATAATGTGCATATGAAAGGGCCTGATGGGCAGCATACTCTGTGTGTGTGCACTGTATCATAGAATCACCTTGGTTGGAAGGGACCTTTTGGGTCATCTTGTCCAACCATCAATGTAACTCTAACAGGAACCATCCCTGAACTGTTATGTCTAAGCACTGTGTCTATCCATCTGCCTCAACCACTCCCCTGGGCAGCCTGTTCCAGTGCTTGATAACCCTTTCAGTATGAAATTTTTTCCTTATATCCAGTCTAACTCTCCCCTGGTACAACTTGAGGCCATTTCCTCTTGTCCTATCTTCTGTTACTTGGGAGAAGAGACTAACCCCCACCTCACTACATCCTCCTTTCAGGTAGTTATAGAGAGCAATAAGATCTCCTCTCAGTCTCCTTTTCTCCAGGCCAAACTACCCCAGCTCCCTCAGACACTCTCTGTAAGACTTCTTCTCCAGCCCCTTCATCTGCTTTGTTGCCCTTCTCTGGAGTATTCCACCAACCAGACACAGATGGACATTAGCAAACATAACATAATTCTCCAACTAAAGTGTTTGCAGATCTTAGGGCCACTGTGGCAGCCCAGCTTGTAATTTCTCAACTCTATTCAGGGCTAATACATTTCTGGTTTTGTGATGGCATTGGGAGAATCTCTCAGCACACTCAATCCTCGGCCTACTTATTAAAGTGATTTTTTTAAAGTATTTTGCTGGGGTCAGGACTTGCATTGATGCTACACAGGAGCCTATAGCTGATACTTTTGCTACCTACTTTTTCTTTGTTGATCTTTTGCTGCAGGAAAAGATTTGGCTCATAAAATGAACTAATTGGTATAATTTAGTTCAAATTGTGGGGTTGTGGAAACTATGGTGAGAGTGTCTGAGTATCAACATTAGCTGAGAATTGGACATTATGTAGCAAATCAACTTTTTTAAAAAGATCAACAATCCTGTTTTCAAGGAAATGTGAATAGGAAAACACCTCACAAAACCTGTATTTTATGCTGAGAAAGTTGCTTCTAATTGAGAATGTTTTCCAGTATTTCCCCTCAGACATCAGCTACTCCTTAAAAATAATGTTCTGACTTTAATTTGCTTATTTGTGGAGGAAGATAGAAGGCTCAGCAGCTTCCTTCAGTGAATATAAACTACAACTTTTATGCAACCTGGAATGTACCATGGCACTTGTACTCCTAGTAATTTTATTGCTTCTTCCCTAGACAATGTCTTTCCCCCTCTGGGTTTCCTTCCTATTCAAGACTCTCCATTCATCTGACAAATACTAGTTTAGACAATCCAGGCACAATATCACTCTAAACTCATTATTTCAGAGACTTTCATTATCCACGCTCATCCATACATGAATAAGTAGGAGAAAAAAAATCAGAGCAAATTACCCATGGCCTGGACACTGGAGGTATCATATGAATCATCCCTCTCTTGGGAGGGAAGTGTTTATATGCCTATAGAGGGATCATGTCCCACAATCCTTGGGAAAAAATCAGATGTGTGGGAACTCCCAGGGATGTTCAGTCTGTTTTGCTCTGAGAACAGAGCTCTGCTGCTTTCCGTTGCAGAGCTGTGGCAACCACTGCTGTTGCTCTCTGAAGGCAAAAGTAAGTATGCAGGTCTTCATCTTTGCCACGGTTTCTAGAGAAAATGAAGTTGTTTGCTGCCTGCTCCTGGAAGCCAAAACCATTTAGTCTGAAGGATGAGAACAGGTTAGGAATGCATTATGGCATCTAGCACTGCCTCTGCTCTGGTCTAAGGCTTAGCATTTGCTTGGCTTTCCTCCCTCCTGTCCTCTTGGAGAATGGGAGTGACTGTGGCTCCTTAGCACAGAACTAACCATGCACTCTGCAAGTCACCTCTGTCAAGAGTGACCTTTTCAGAGCCCTTTATAAGGCTGCAGTTCCAATCCTGATTTTCTTTACTTTTTGGATTGATTTCTGAGCTCTTCAGGAATTCAGTCTGTTTCCTGGAATAGAAAGTCAACTGTCTGCTGACACCTTTGCTGCAAATGTCAGTGATGTGTGCTTTGGCATCAGTTTGGCATTAATTCTCTTCTGATGGGGAAAAGCATGTGCTAATTAGCACCCAGTTACTCTGAAAATTTTGAAGAAAAAATGCAGCTGGAGGCAGTTCTGGCACCGTGTTTATTCTTGGTTTCTACATTTTAGTTGAGAGAACACCTTCTTATTATGGTGTTTTGTCATATGAAACTTTATTCTGAACTATGACTAGTTTATTCTGGCTCTGCTTTTTTCCTTTTAATCATGTTAAGTTTACTTGAATCCTCCTAGAGGGTTTTTTCTGTGATTCCACTGCAAGGAGCTGCACAGGATTTTTCCTCTATAAACTGTTAAACACCCCTCCACACACCGGCTCAGGACTATAATTGCACTCCAGATCAATTCCAGCATTATCCCTGCAGCATTTTTTAAATTTTTCAACTCTCTAGATGCTTGCTTTTCATATTTTGATTAGATTTCAGGATTACAAATATTTAACAAAGAGGGGCATCATCGTCATGTTTGCATTCAGAACAAACTACTGCAGTAAAACCATCACAAGCCGAGTAAGTTATTGACACATTTCTACTGAAGATCCATACAATTGGAAATTTGTGTACTGAACACTTTCCTGCCTAGGTGGAAAATTCTTTTTCATTAACTGATGATCCCTGTAACAAATTTTTCGTCTTAAAATCCACTGACGAGGAGTCATTCTCAAGTTCCACTTTGTCCTCAGATATTGTCATTAGCCATGATTTTCTTCTTCTGAGTTGTTCTGGGTTTATTTTATCTGTAAAGTCTGCTTTTTCAAAACCTCTAAGTGCATCTTGTCTACAGCATGATGATGATGAACCAATCATTATTTTGAGAGGATTCTAGTTGTGTAAATATACCTCATGGTCCAAATTACTCCACAAGTCTTTACCTGCTATTACATACGATTTCAATTATCCTTGAAATAATGTATTGGCATCTTACTGCAAACTTCTGGAAAACAAATGCTCCCCTGGTGCTTTTAAAGCTGTTCAGCTCACCTCCCTTGAGATATTGTTGTAAAATCTACAATGTACAATTAGTTATGAATTTTACGTCTTTTTAGCATTCATGGATAGACCATTAATGAGGAAATAAGTAGCAGAATTTTATTCAATCCCAGATACTGCTTACCATGAATTATTAAGCAAGGGACACATAGCCTTTCTTCCCAATAAACAGGTAAGGTCCATCCACAAATAGTTGTGGATGTAATATGGATCTAAATCTCCATTTACTTGAAAGGAATAAAACTGGAAGACGAAAATGGGATGATGTTCACCTCTTCTAACTTGAAATGTCTTCAGTGTACTTGTTAGCATGAAAGTCTTGTATCAGTGGAGAGAAATTAATATTTTGAGGTGCAATTTATTTGACCAAGGACAGTTGTTTACTCTGTAATGTGGTAACTGTCCACAGTACATAAAGCAAATTGCTTATTGATTTTCATTGGCATGAGATGTAGACATTTCTACATGGTCAAAATAATTCTGCCCTTTATGCCCAGGCTATACATTTACCAGAATTGCTGGGCTGAAATATCAGCTGTGTCATCCTTAGTAGTCTCACTTATTCCATGAGACTATTTACATATTAAAGTATTACTCAGCATGAGTAATGGTGCTAGCACTGAGGTTACCTTGCAAGTAGAGAGAAGAAGTGTTTCCAGTAGCACTAAAACTTATCTCAGAAAAAATCCCTGGAGACTGGCACTTCCCTGAGGTTCTGCTCTCTTTTGATTAACCTTCTTTCTTCCAATAATTGACTCCAAGCAGTTTAACTTCTGTTATTTGGTGGAAGCGAGTCTTTTTCAGGAATTTATTCATGAAGTTGAAAGGAGGTCTGTGCTTGGATATCAGGTTGATTGCAAGTAAATAGATTACTAGAGAGGTGAGGGAGTTAGGGATAATGTCATGGGATATGGAGAGTGTGACAGAAGATACTTTAATTGATTGAGGTGCTCATGTATGAGACAGGAGAATGAAGAGAGGAGAGAACTAGGTAAGACTGGGATATTTAAAGAAATAAGATGTGAATGTAAAATCTAATGAGGAGGACCTCACTTAAAATCTCTGGCCCATCCACTTTCTTCAGCTGGATTTTCAGCAGTTTTCTAGTATGTAAACTTATTTGATACTTTCCTCTGAAACTAGAACAGAAAGACCATAATTTCAGTTAGGTGATATTCAGTGTGTATTTGGTTTGGTGAATCATACAATATCTCCCCTTCTGTGCTCCATTTGGGTCCTCTGCCACTGATAGTTCTGTACTACCACACAATCTTGTACCACTTGGGTCTTTTCTACTAAAAACTGGCATTTGTCTGAGTCTAACTCAAATTGCCAGACAGATACACTTAAGCAGCTGATTAGGACATGAAAAAGAAACAACAGAAACCTAGCTTCTGGGCCTCATCCCATGGCCATGACTTGTCTGAGGTTAGATTTTTTTAATATGAGAAGCTTGAAGATAGAAAATCTAGAAAGTCAATAGAATAAAATCATATAAAGTAAATGTATGCATAGATCCCAAAGTATTCACATACACTTGAATTCTAACAAAAAATATTTTTTAATCAAGATAGGACGATATCTGCATTGCTGTATAAATCATTAGCATACAATTCCTTAGGGGCATACAAATAATCATCAAATCCTTGTATATTGTATGTGCACAAGCACAAGTCAGTAAAAGATTGACTTAAATTGACCACATTTATTTTAATAGAATTGTTCATTGCTGCAATTGCTTAGCCCGCTAGCCTCACTCTAGTTCTTCAAATTACAGCAACTTACCTCATTTCCACATCTTAACACTCTACCTCTGGCTTAATAAGTACTGAACTTGCTTACTATATATTACTATACCTAAAATGCTGTTTTGCCAAAATAGTGCTTTCTTAACCTAATGTTGAAGGAGTCCTGATTTACCTGTTTTCTACTTTAAAATCTTGTACGCAGTGATAGCAAAATCAGCATTCAAAAAGAAGTGGCATTTTTTTTCTTCACATGATACTCCTTAATTCACACATTGTGCAGCCAAAAGGAACTCTTGGAATCCACATCTAGCCTCAAGTGTAAACCTGTCCAGATTTAATTTCTATTTGAACTTGAGTCTTTTGAGGGAGAAATAATCTTAACCCTCTATAACATAGTTCACTACAAACACAGAGAAGCTATTCCAGCTGTGTCAATCTTACTACTAAAGTATGTGCGTATTTCTAAGCTAGAATTTCTGTAGTTTCTTCTCACAACCACTGGATCTTATACCCTTGCCTGCGGCTTGTAAAGTCCCCTACCAAAATTATGCTCCCTTCAGAGATACTGTAGACCATGAGCAAGTCATTCTGCTAACATAACTGTCCTGATCTCTTAGGTCTTCTACAGTAAGGCATATTCTGATGTAGCAGAACACTCAGAAATTCTGAACATGAATTTCATTGCAGAGTCATAAAGTATGGCTTGCTCATAGTGATAACACTTAATTCCAGTGTTCATTTCTCATTCTTCTGTGGCTCCATTGTTTTCTCGGAAGTAAAAGGAGAACCCCTTTTCTTTGATAGTTTGCATTTAGGCTCTCTTCACTTAGGCCACAGATGACTGGTATCTTGTATAGCTCCTACTAGCTCCATTAGAGGGAAGGCTTAATTTGGGAACCTACACCCAGGAAGGGAGTAAACTCTTTGAAAGGGCTGACAATAGCAGGACTAGGGGAAATGGATCCAAGTTGAAGGAGGGAAGATTTAGGTTGGATGTTAGGGGGAAGTTCTTTACTAGGAGAGTGGTTAGGTCCTGGAACAGGCTGCCGAGGGAGGTTGTGGATGGTGTTCACCTTGGAGGTGTTCAAGGCCAGGTTGGACGGGGCCCTGGGCAACCTGATCTAGTAAATGTGTTTGTTTGGTGGCCCTGCTAGGCAGGGAGGTTGGAACTACATGATCCTTGGAGGTCCCTTCCAATCCAGGTCATTATGTGATTCTGTGTGACCTACATCATAGTTGAGCTTCTTAAAGCCAAGAGAGATACCTATCCAAATTTTGGTGACAGTACTGTAGAGATTCTTGAAGAGGTTGAGGTGTTTCAAATGGTGCTTTGGGGTTGGCCTAAACAGAAAAATAACTGAGCTCAAGGCACTGCTAATTAACACCACCACAAGAGAGCTGCTCATTCATTCTTTAGAAAGAAACACGGTTCTTGTACCACATTAAGGGCTGAAAGAGCTATTCTTTTAAGCAGGCAAAATTTCCATTCAAATTATAGCCCCTGAGATACCACTGCATGGCAGTAATGTCCAAAAGTTGCACAAAGTAACAATGGGAATTCAATAGAGAGAAGCAAACACAACTCGTAATTTTTGCTGGTGTCATGGCCTGCATGTCACTCTGACTGCATGTAAAATTGTGAACTGGCATTTAAGGGACAAAGTTCCTTCCTGCCATGCAGTCTGTCTGTGTGCCAGACTCACAGACACCATGCTGTGTCAGTCACAGACCATGAGGGAGGTCCAGGGATGCAAAATCTGTGGTGCAGCTCCTGCCCCAGGAGTGACTGAAGAGTAGCCAAACTGTTGCAGGGTCTCTGGCCACCCATGCACTGTGCCAGCCATGCCTGCATTCAGCAGCACTCATGATTCCTGTGAAAAATGCCCCATGGCCCCATTGCAGTAAATAAATGATGTTAAACTAAAAACATTTCCAGGATGGTTAATGAGCTATGGAACAAAATTTGGTGGGCATTTACCCTTCCTCTGTGATACTGAGCTGATGAAATAAATGTTTCGTGCCTTTTTCTATCAAGAACACTTTGCAATCATACAGGAGTTTTTCTATAGTGAAAATTAAGACTTTCTTTGAATACAATCTATTTGTTGCTTGTTAAAGGTTTTTCTTGTTTTGTCAACTCTTACATCAGTGGAATTCAAATCTTTAGAAAACACCCTGAACTACTCTCCTTAGCTCTCTTTCTCTTGATTACTTAGATCCCTATGTGAAGATCCATCTGATGCAGAATGGTAAGAGGCTGAAGAAGAAAAAGACTACAATTAAAAAGAACACTCTGAATCCCTACTACAATGAGTCTTTCAGCTTTGAAGTACCATTCGAGCAAATTCAGGTAATGTCAAACAGTGTTTTGTCTTCCCTCTGCATTCCATTTCTCAGCCCTTATAAATATTTAACAGGAATCTTGTTAATTATCATGTGTGCATGCCTTCATTAGCACCTAGGTGCCAGCCCTGTGCTGCATTAGATGAGTGTGACTGCTTCAAGAGGGAAATGATAAAATCCACAGTACTTAGGAAGCTTTGATTCATCAGTGAGAAATAGATAACTGACATTTTCAGTTAGCAGAAATGGATTCTGAAAAAAAGAAATCCACAGGGAGACAGTAAAGAAATGTGCCGGCAAAAAAAAAAAAATTAAGGATGAAGAAGAGGCTTATATATCAGTTTCCAACTAATTATTTGAAATAATGAATTGGTATAATCAGTTAAATTCATGTTCCCAAGTCCTTTTTCTTGAAAGCACTGCAGCATCTTTAAGTAAATAGAATTAAATAAATCACAACTTTTTTTGTTATTCACAAAATTTTTTTTGTTATTCATGAAAATTTTTTTAGTGATTCCTGCATCCCTTGAAAAAAGCTGTTTGAGAATTTCAGGGTTCAGCTCTGTAGTACCTTTTCTCTTGGCACCTCAGGGGAGCTCCAGCAGTTGTCCAAGTGCTTCTTGTGGAGACTTCAGAGTGTCTGCACAGTGAGCTGAAAGTCACGTACATTAGCAGTGGAAAATGCTAGGACAAGACATTGTGTTATTTTTTTCAGAGACTTGATAACCTTCCTTTGGGCTACCAGAAGGCAAATTTTCTCAATTTTCACACAGTGAGTGTGATTCAAATTCTGCTGGTGTTAACTAGCCCTTTCTCACAAGAGAGAGGTTCAGGAGGCATCTGGGAAACCTCTGTCAAACTCACTTAACTCCCTAAAGAAATTTAAATGGATATCTTCAATGTAGTAAGCAAATACTCTTGTTGCCTGTACCTGTGGCTTGTTTTGGGAGTGCAGGGTTTAATTCTGCCAAAATAGTAAACATATGGTTGGCCACAGAACATAAGAGCACCTCTTAGTTGGCTGTTCCTCTTGGAAAGAAAGAGACTTTGGTTTCTGGTCTGATCTTGGTAGGATAAAACACATGAAAATTAGTTAGTACAGGTCTCCCTCATTTTTTCAAAGCCTTAACCATTAACATTAAACTACTTAATTCTTTTGCTTGCTTGTTAGAGAATTCATTGACAGAGAAGGTGTATTAATTTAAATGCCCTTAGAAGAGAATTTAACCGTATGCTGGCCCATGGAACCTTGTGACCATGGAGATGTCAAGCAAGACATTAGCTTTTCTAGGTGAAGCTGTGCATGGAAAGTTTACTTTCAGAAGCCTGGGCCAAATTGAGAGCCCCAAGAGAGCATGGTACAGGTTTTGAGACTCTGTATCTTGGAGATTGGTAACAATTGTACTGCAGAGAAGCCCAAGAGTCAAGGCCTGCAGTTCAACTAAAGCTGTGTGCATGGTTGCTATTGACTTGGTAGTGACAAAGACAATCAAACTCGACAAGTGAGGCAGTAGGAGTAGCTTGGGTGTATGACTAACCCATTAGAAGCTTTTTCATGTCCTCCAGCGTATAGAGGTGTCTATGAACCTATGAATCAAAAAAATGAGAAATCTAGTGGGGTCTAATTCCCATTGAATTTGGTCTGTCAGCTTGTGAAAGATTTTGTAACAGGTATCAAAGATCCAGGGATAAAAAAGGATTAATCATATTGAGCCTCTCTGGCATTTTAGACAATGAATGTCTTGATTTCCAAATAGAGGAACTAGAATGAGCACCTCCAAGATACCAGACCTGAGCTTTGGCATGGTTAGGTGCATTCTGTAAGTGCTTGGCTACATTGCCTTCTAACCCTAAGTCAGTTTTGTATGGTAGGTATAGGACCTTTAAAAATCGTTGTGATTTAACTGTTTAAATTTTTGACTTTTTTTTCTAATTTGGTAAGTTTATTAGAATGACTTTATAGCAATTTACTCCAGTATATATCTTCAATTTAAAATATGAAATTATGGACTTTGGTCATATGCCAGTGTATTTTTTATTTAGTTGAAAAAAATGGCTATATTTAGAAGTTGTTTCCTTAATGTTACCAAAGTGATTTCATCATTAGAAAAAACACATTTAAAATGTTATTTAGACTTAATATGGTAAGAATCGCTGTGACTTTAGGGGAATTCATGTAAAAGTCATTAGGTTAACTTTTACAGTCAAAGAAAAATTAATGTTTATACAAGTTTCTTGATTATTAGAGAGTAAAAACGAGAGGAGGGAAAGCTCATGAAGGAAAAGCAGGTCAACAGTATAAGCAACAGTACAGCAGTGCAACAGTACAAGCAGTACAGCAGTATAATTAAAAATGGGCCAAATAATAACATTTTCAAGAATTTAATAGTGAATATGAATTCTGGCTCTTAAAGAAAAGTAAGTGATGACCTAAAGAGTAATGGGTAAACACCACTAAGAAGTCAAATCCTGTTGCTACAGAATGATCAAGTGTTTTTTGCCATTTTCAAGACAGTGCTTTTTGACATTTTCAAGATATTGCCACTCTGTAGGTGGTAATATCTCCAGGCCCTTTCAGTCCAGAGAATGCCTAATCACATTGAAGAAACTGCTAATCCAAGTGTTTACTGACAGAGACAGTGCTTTCCACTGTTATCTGCTGGGTTTTGTAATGCAGCTTTCCCTTAATATATGGTGCAGAGGCATGGAGATGCTCACCTTTCTCTCTAGATTCAAGCCAGAGACCATGGTGAAAATTATCTCAGAGTTAGTCATCTGAGCTAGATGTTTTTACATCCTTATAGAACAAGAAAAATTTCTTTTGGCTAAAGTGTTTATTTTCTTACGATTAACACCCCAAAAAAAATCTGATCCCAACCAGCCCCCCAAGCTTCTAGGTACAGCAGGTGACTTCTGTACTGTAATATAATATTCTCATACTTACTTATTATATCTGTGATTGCATAGTGCATGTAAAACATAAATGTTTATTTGGGGAAGTAAAATCAACTTTAAAAACAAGTATATTGCAAACAGCAACACTGAAACATCACCTTGGCACCTAGAAATACTTGCTTCAGGATATTGCCTTTTATCATGAGTACTCTGGGGAGAGGGAATCTTGAGTTTGATGTAGACTTCTGTCATCAGCTACTATATGAATACTTTAGTGCCAGTTGGAATCATCTCTTTCTCTGGCTCAGTGACTTGTACAATCTTGTAAGGAAATGGACTCTATAAAATTGACCTCAAGAGCCTGGTCTCGCAGTTGTGCTTAAAAGAGTTGGTTAGTTTTTAATTATAATCTTGAAATTAACCATTATAGGAAGAAATCCGGACTGTACATATATTTTAAACCTTAAATTTAAAATCCAGATGCTTGAGAATAAATATTTTTTTCTGGAAAAGATTCAGGACATTTCTTCTTCCAATTCAGGAAACTCACACTGCAATAAGCAGCTGTGTGTATTTACCATGAGATAGAAAGGAATTGGAAAAAAAAGAATAAAACAGTGTGTTCATCTTTAAAAATAAAGCTCTCTAAGGAGAAGAGCCTACAAGTTTAGTAAAATCAGCCCAAGGCTGTGAAAAACAGTAGCTGCTGTTGGGGATGAACACCACTCCACTTAAGGAATAGCTGTTGCCCTCTTTATCCCAGGAGCTGATGGAGAGGGATGTGTGCATGTGCATGCAAGTGCATATGCAAACACCTAGCTTGACCATCACCTCCCAGTGTGCCTCCACCTAAGTGAATGGAAAATTGTCTCTGAGCTGTGACAGATTTTGTGGGAATAGGTTAACCCTGTTTGGCAAAGGTCACTATTCCTACAGCAGAAATGGCACTCCAACACAGGCTCAGTCACAGGTGTCTCAGAGCCCTTAAAGACGGTAGTTTTTATTCTTCTTTCCAACTCTCCTGAGCTTGCAGCCTGTTTACTTGCCACCTTTACATAGATATTACACAGTACACATACGTACTTACACACAGGCACATATGTGAATGCATGTGTATCTGTATACAGGAACAGTAAGGGCTGTCTTCTGAATTTATACCAAAACAACTGGTTCACATACTGGCTTGATGCATAGGAGCTGTTTAGAAGTAGAAATGGCCATTAACAGAATATGCCATTGCAGATGTTAACTTGGGATAGAGCTGTTTCTGATTTTTTCTTTACTAATGTTTTACTTATTTGCATAAACAATAATTATGTGTAAAATTGTATCGGTTTTGCCATAGCTTACCTTAGGATCTCACTTTTAGCCTTCTAGCAGTCTCAGTCTTCAATAGCAGTAAAAAAATCCACTGGAGGTTAGTCTGTTAAAGGAAAAAAATCAATTCCCATAGGAAGTTCTTTGATGCAAGAAGGGGCAAGTTTCAAGTTAACAGGGAAGATGTGAACTTTAGTTAGAAAGCTCACAGGAATCAAAGACAAAAAATTAAATTTGCATCTTGCTGGGGGAACTTGCTTTAGCTGTCACACACTCAATCCCTCCGTGGAGTTTCCATTGTCATTGTCTGTTTGAAGATTTGTCCCTGCCCACCTTCCCCTTGCTCTCCGCTCACTGGTCTTTCTCTGTCTCATTGTAGAAAGTGCAAATAGTTGTGACTGTTTTGGACTATGACAAGATTGGCAAGAACGATGCCATCGGGAAAGTGTTTGTGGGCTACAACAGCACCGGAGCGGAGCTGCGGCATTGGTCAGATATGTTGGCCAACCCCCGGCGGCCCATTGCACAGTGGCACACCTTACAGCCCGAGGAGGAGGTAGATGCCATGCTGGCAGTCAAGAAGTAAATTAAATGAAATTAAGTTAAAGTAAATCAAATTATGAAGAAGAAGAAGCCTTTCTGCATTTGCCCACATAGTGCTCTTTAGCCAGTATCTGTAAATACCTCAGTAATATGGGTCCTTTCATTTCCAGCCATGTGTTCCTGTCATAGATGAGTCGTACTTTTAAATTCCCATTTTAATTTGCACAAATTTAAATGTAGAGAGCCCTCTAAAGGCGTTTCATTTCACCCCTGAGCCCCCCAGATCTACTCTTCTTTTAAGCAATATGATGTGTAGATAGAGCATGACAGAAATTATTTATTGTATCACACAGTTGTATATATACACCAGTATGCTGAGGATTTATTTCTAGTTTGTGTATTTGTATGTTGTAAGCGTTTCCTAATCTGTGTATATCTAGATGTTTTTAATAAGATGTTCTATTTTAAATTATGTACATCGACTGAGATATAGGAGAGCTGATACTATATTATAGGGTAACTATTATATCGTCTGCATTCCAGAAAAAAAAAAAAAAAAATCCAACTTGTAAGGCACTAGTAGTGTTACACTGACATCTTAAAGGACAACTTAAATCTGAGCTTTCAACTGGACCATCCTAATAACAAGCTATGTGTCCACAGTGAATCTTGGAGGGGCAAATCCAAATGGGTAGACGTCTTTCACAGGCAACTTAGCATGACCTGAGCAGCTCCATGGCTGACCTCAAGGAGTCCTAACCAGAAGCCAGGATCTCAGTTTTTTGTATATATTCCAAAGTAAACACATAACAGACTGGAATGGTTTTAGCTCGAAAGTCAAGGAAGAAGTTCCACAGGAGGCAATGATTTCATCCAGCATGCAAAGTAAGACTGTTGTAGAGGTTGTGCAGGGAGGGGTGGGAAGGGAGGGGGAGATGCAGCAGTAGCAAAATGCTGCCATAATGTCAAGATAAGCTCTCCGTTATCACCTTTATACAAAATTTGCATACTGTGAATTCCATCCACGATTTCACATTATAATGAGTTTGCACATTAGACTTTGTAACAGAATATTTTATTATACTAACACAGATTAGAGGGAATGCAGAATATTTTTTAGACACAGCAGTGTGAGTTTATTATACAAAATAGTTTCATGGTAAACAGACAGTATTGTAATCCCATCAGAAGATGACAAAATTTAGCCATAGTTCTAAATGCACTTCAAAATAAGCCAAAAGAGAACAGCTAGTGACCTTTTATATACTATTTATACTTAAGTTTTAATTTGTCCTTTAAAAAAAAAAGTGAAAACAAAGAACAAGTTCAAGAAAACTGAAGCAACCTCTTCTGTATACTAGATGCTCGTTTCAGGAGGAGTTTTTAAATGTTTTCAATGTTATTATGTAGTAAATGGCACTATTATGAAGCTATTAGTCATTCCATAAGAGTCTTGAAAGACTGCTCTGTGTATCACTGTGACTGCCATGTGTGCTTAGAAATGTAGTGTACTCAGTGGATAGCAATGAATTTATTCCTTAGTGATATTGTAATAATACTGCCATTCCCTTCTACTGCACTGCCGAAGGAATGCGTAGCACAAGCAGTTCTAGTTATTACGGACCAATTTAGAACTGGAGAGCTATGCAGGGGACAAGGATGCTATACTGAATGGGTTGACCACGCAGCATTTTGTCAAGCCCTGTGCAATATTCTACATTTCCAACCGTCCTCTTCCCTCCCACCCTTGCTGCTTAACTGTAGATAGTCATTTTATGGCTAGCCAGCATGTCACCTCAGCTTCTACCATCTCATCAAGTCATTTAGGGCATCACTTCTATCTCATGTACCATCCTTTGCGGCCCCTTGCTTAACTTTCCAAGCTGTGAATATATTTATAATGCTTTTTGAGAGTTCATTATTTTCAGCAATGCAAACTACCCCTTGAAATGTGGAAATGCTAGACCTTTTGGAGGGAGGATTTAACCATTAATGTTATCAGCAATTGTTAGCCAAAATGAGTTACTGAAAACAAAGATGAAGGTAATCCAAGATCTGTGTACTGAAAGCTAAATTCCACAGCCTCCCTCGAGGCTTTGCTCTCAGGAGAGATGTGGCAGTCTAAGAGTCCAAGCACTGACTTTTTCAGTACGCTGAAGGTGAAAGAGACAGCAAAGAAGTGGGAGAAGAATAAAAGCCTGGCTCTCTCCCCACCTCCAAAAGTGAGAGGAGCAAGACCCACTTTCTTTTTTTACATGAAACATCGAAAAAAACACGAGTGAGACATTTTCTGATAGAAACAGGCACATACATGCAAAGCATCAAGCTGGAATACTTTAAAAACTTATCCTTAAGGACCAAACCCCACCAAAGAGAAGAAATAGTCAGCTTTCCAGCATGAGAGCTTCATGGTCTCCAACTTTAAGTTGTTCATTCAGGATAGCTGCAGGTTCAAACTGCCAGGACTGACTCGTTGTGTTAAGGTATTCTTAATGCTTTCTCTTCCTACACTGCCAGACTGAATGTCACCATAGAACAGGTACACCATTGTAAGGTACAATGATTCTGAGACTGAACCTGCCACGTGACCAAGATGACATTTTCATCCTCAAAGAAGCCACATGTACCTTTCTGACAAAGAGCTGGGTGAAGTATTAGAATCTGATGCTGTAGAAAGATCCTAGTTGCCTTTGTGTATATTTACTGCCTGCTTGTTTCTCTGTGTGGGTTTTTCTCTGTATCTTGTAGAAATGTTTGGGGTGTTCTATCCTGCCATATCGCTCGTGGCCCGCGAGCTGACAACTTTAGCTGTATTTTACCTTCATTTCTGATGAGGTGGTTTATATTTTGTTTCACTTTGTGTAGTGACTTCCCACAGTAGAGTTTTCCAATTGTCGTTAACATACATATTACACAGATATTCAATAAAAATGTTTTATTTCCTGTTGATGTTCTAGCATTGCTCTTTTTGATGTAAAATTTCAAAGACATTTCACTCTAGGTCTTCAGCACAATCATAAACTTTGAAATCACATTAAATGTAATATCACAGCACTTTTCAAGGCACTTTGAAAAGCTGCTTTCACCAGTGTGGTCTGCTGTAAGATGGTCAGAGCCAGCAGCACTCCAGCAGATTAATTCTCCTCCTCTATTGCTCATGAACAACTAGTACTTTGTTTTCCCAAGAGCCTGATTATTCACCTCCAAAATCATCATTCTTGATCAAAACATGGGCTAATTCCAAACCATGAGAACAATTCCAAGTAGTTATCTAGCATCAATTGTGTTAGAGCCACGGATGAAAACTTCATTTAGAGAAAAAGGGTATATTTCAGCTGACATTCAAGAGCTATTTCTAAGCTGACCATAACATCAAGCCTCTTGTAGACTAGTTATTAAATAAGATTTAAAAAGGAGGAGAAGAGGAAGGAAGAGGAAGGTATGAGAGGAAGTAAAACCCCCAGAAAAATAATTGAAAAACACTGTTCTATGAAACAGCTAGAGCCTATGAGGAGAAACATCTCAAAAATGCCAGCAAAACCCAAACCTGTACCCTCTCTGTTAATTGCAGAATTGTTTAATTTTCCATAGCAATCCTTACTATGTTTCTTTTTCCGCAATCTCAAAAGAAAAATGCCCCTTCCTTTCAGGGACCATGCTGTGGCAATTATTGATATGCACTAGTTTAACCACAGCTGTTCTTACAGGAGGTTTTACAATGAGGTTAGAGCTCATTGTAAATACTGTCAGGCTTGACCCTTTTCACTCTTACTCAGTAAGTGCTCTCTTTTCTCCTTTAATTTTTTTTCCCCCCCCATTGTCTAGAGGCAGTGAGCAACAAGTGGACTGATGCTGCATTGAGCAAGTGGCAGCAGGCTAACATCTGGTGGGCCTGGAGATGTGGGCCTGTCAGTGGCTGTGGTTTGTGCCTGTGGCTTTCCATTTTCTGTGAGTTGCTGTCTCCCTGGGCTGTGGGAGTTGAAGTAACACACCTGTAGTGCCATCTAGTCCCCCATAGAGAGAGGCAGGTACCACATTATGGAGGTATGAGATGCTGCTGCTCCCTTCTTCGCCATCTAAGCTGTTGCATGTTCAGACCAAGCACATACTTCGTTAAGAGAAGCGGTTTGCTTAGGCACAGATACAAGCCTATCAAAGTCAATAAATTAAAATACTTTGATCCAAGTTCTATATGCACCAGACATTTTTGCAGATCTTGAGAAGATCAAAATGACATCTTGGTCAGTCAAAGACTTCTTCCACCTGGGCTAAACAGTTAAAGCTGGTCATGACAACTAACGTAAAGAAAAATTGTTCATCTAATAGCTGTTATACTAAGCAGGAAAAGCAGCAAAAATTAACAATTTTATTCAGCTCATTTAACCCATAATCAACTGTCAAGAAAAACATTCTTCCCACCTGATAGTTCCCAAAGCAAAAGACCCACATCTCTCTCTCACTTTTCACATTGAGTTAATTAAAGTTAATTGCCTGTTAGTTATGCCAAGAAAGAATTAGACCATTATATTTTCTGATTACTCTTCTAGTCAATTCCCATATTTATCTATGCATTAGCATTTTTCACTTCAGCACTTCAGACTGACAGTTCAGTTTCCCACACACATGCTGGCCTGCTTTTCAGAACATATATCTCCCAAATCCATTTCCAGTGCCAGTTCAGGCACTCTTGTTCATTCAGGTAATAAAGTGTGAAAATGGATTTTTCCATACACACCAGAAGAACTTTTAGCCAGTCTTAGTTACATTTACCCTATATGCAGTAAATGTTTCTATATTCAGTATAGAAAATACTTTTAATAAGGTGACAAACATAGTTCTAAAAGCACATGACAAGCCAGTACAGAGAAGAATGTAACTCTACATGCTACTTTCTCACTCACATCTGCAGTAAAATTTTCAGACAAAGAGATGGGTTTTTTTCCCTAGGTTATGGTGCATTCAATATGAAATAACAATAAATTCTACAAATTATGGAGTGATCTAGACATCCTTCACAGAGCTTATGAGGAGGCCAAATAGGTTGAGGAAGTGAGACAGTTCTTACAGGCTTTTGGGGGAAAGGTGCAGTGGAGCGGGTAGAACAGTCTTTTCATGCCATGTATGCACTGTGCAATAACATTTTGAGACTTTGAAAAGCCATTTAGACCAAAAAAATAAGCCAAATCAAAACAAGAGAGTTTCATTATTTGGCAGAACCAGGCTCATCTGACAGCTCACTTTTAATTTCTGGCAACCATTTCATATCTTAGTAACATTCTCTTATTACTTAAAACAAGGAAAGCTCTGAGCAGGTAATACACTTAACATTATACACCAAATAGAAATTATATCATTTTTTTCCTCCCAAACATAAGGCCAATGCACAAAAGTGGCAAAACGTTGACTGCTCTACTAGTCAAGATTACCCCACAGTCCTGCACAAATCTCACAAATTTTCATCACATTCTCCCATAGACAGTTCTCCTTGTATTTGTTGTATTCAGATGTATCTTAGCCTAGAAGACTTAATTACTCTTTCCTAAGAAGTATCGGTGCTCACTGGCCCCAAGAGATTGTTCCTAAACTTTAACATGGATCCATGATTGAAGACTTCCAGGTTGGGTTTAGGGTATATTTGTCTTCTCCTGTGGACCGATCATCTCAAGGAGGAGGATCTCTGCTTGAAAGCCTGGCAGGTTGGAACCTGGACTACAACACTCAAGTCAATTATTTCACACTTAGTGAGAATCATTCACTCATTTCAGTGAAAGACAGACTATGAGGCTCAGTATCTTTCAACACATTCAAGGTAATTTTTTTCCACCCTGAAATTGGCAATATTATTAAATCGATCTTTTTTGAGACAGTTCTGTGACATTTATAGTGTCAAAATGGCTTTCATAGATTTTGTTGCAAATACAGGGTTGCCTCTGTTGCTTAACTTAGTCAAGTATTTCTAAGCTGTGGTCACACAATCTGGAGAGATTTCTGAAAAAGAATACAAAAATCTCAGGGAAAAATACTACATTTATGGAGATTATATAAATAGAACAACCAATGTGGGACAAATTAATAAATACATACCCTAGTTGGAGATCTACACTAAAGAAGAACTATCAAGCTACAGATTTGTATCAGATTGAAGATGAGTCCTGCCTAGGCCTTATGCTTGAGCATAAGTCTCCAGGAAAAAGAAAACCACCTGCCAGTATGTAGTTTATCATTCTTGCTTTGCTCCATTCTTCTGGAAGCAGCCTTTTTCCCCCACACAATGAATCTATCTCCCACTCCAGCCCAGTCATGAGGAGAATTAGTGAATACTCTCACTTCTTGGATTTAACAAATAGCTGCCTGAAAGGTTTGAGCACTGTAGCCATAATTAAATCTGCAGTGATTAGTAATGCAACAACAGCAAACAAGAAAAGCAAGCAAGCTTCTCCAGCTGACATTTTTTAAAGTGCAGGTAACACAGAGGAATAAATTGGGAAAAAAAATGCATGAGGAAAAAAATCACTTGCAGATCAGGGGACCAAACCTTTGTCTCTTGCCATGCACCCCCAGCCAACATGATATTACATGGTTTTGTCTTTCCCCATGTCACTATTATGTCAACAGAGCCACGAGATCTCTTCTAACTAGACTTTTGATCACATCTTTGTTACTGTTTATGTTCTATTTGCTGTGTTACTTAATCCAGCTGAGCACAGCCTGCTCTGTTGTTGATTCCTGTCATGCTTCCATTGCTCTACTTCTGTTCAGCCAACTTCTGTCCTGCTCTAAAGTGGAAGCAGCAAATGGTGCCGAACAATCTCTTAGGAGCATGAGTTCAGGAGAAAAATACTGAGCTGCAAAAACCTTTGCAACCAGTTAATGCTTGTTTCACAGTATCAACTACAAAGATGCTGCAGCATTTAACTGCTTCCCATAATGTGATACCTTTCTGTATGCATGCTGTGTAAAGTATGCTTTTTCATTTTCTTACTCTATTAGCAATGATGAGTCATACCACCACTTCAAAGGGGTATACAGTAGCACTTTTGATGGAAGAAGAAATGTGATGGACTGGGCAACACCCAGGAACTGAGGGGCTTTTTTTGTTCCACTGCACCAGAAATTCTAAATCAGTTCCCACACAACTTTCATCATTTCATCAAATCTCCAGTAGCCCTTTCCCTGAGAGAGAACAAACACTCTCTCTGCCTAACACTATAACGCAAGCCCATTTAATTCTGACCAATGTGGTTGAACTATCAGTCAGCCTGAGGCAGTGCCCTCCCAGACATGTTTGTAGCTGGCAGCACTAATGCTTCTCCTCTGATCACACACTAAGAGAACTGTCTCTACTCTTGAGTTGACTCAGGACAATTTGACTTATGCTCTCTCTTTAGGATATCGCACAAGGAGCAAACTTTTGGTCACATCACTACTTCATATCTATTTCCAGTTATCTGAAAAGGTAGAGTTCACATGATACAAACTGGATAGATAAATATTAAACAGAATATCAGTGCAGGTGAAATAAAAGCAAAATTCATGGGAATCTAGATGTTTAAAAGCATTGAAAGAATAAGGAAGTAGAAAACATTAACTATCGGGGAACTCCATCGTTTTCCTGCTAGCCAAGCTAATGGTTTTATAGTCTCTTCACTCTCTCACACAAGTGTAGGCCTTTGTCATCTCCTGGGAGACAGCTCCATTAATCCTTTCACCCTCTTGATGTGTTCAGGGATAGATGAGGAACTCCTTCACAACAGAATATTTTGTGTCCTTGCACAATTTTGCAGCATGTTCCTTGGCCAGCAGCTGTTCAATACAAATACGCACTGGCACACTGTGTTCCTCAGCACATGGAAAAAAGTAGGTCTCCCAACACACATAAGCAGCAATGCACCATTACTTTCTGAGTGTGTCACAAGGTGTGCACCCCTTTCCTACATCATTTGCATTCGCCTTGTTGCCATATTCGGCCTGGAGAAGGCTCTGGGGAGACCTCATAGCATCCAACCAGCACCTAAAGGGGGCCTACAGGAAAGCTGGGGAGGGACTGTTTGCCAGGGCATATAGTGAAAAAATAAGGGGCAATGGTTTTAAACTAGACCAACGTATTAGACATGAGGAACTTCTTCACTGCTCTACTAGTGAGGTACTGGAGCAAGCTTCTCAGACTGGTTACATTCAAGGCTGGGTTTCATGAGGCTCTGAGTGACCTCATCTAGTGCTAGATGTCCCTGCTTACTGCCAGGCCTGGGGGGGGTTGGGTTGGATTAGATGGATTTTGAAGGTCCCTTACACCTCCAAGATTCTATGCTTCTGTGATTCTTTTCTTGGTCCACAATTTGGGCACCTGAACTGCAAATGCTAGCTGCTCAAATTTCAAAACCCCAGCTAAAGGCTTCAAGATCCCCAGCCAAAACCTGCCTGGACTTTCACATCCTCAAAGATTACTACACTTTTAAGTAAAATAAAATTTAACAAAGGAGAGAAGATTAATGCTGTGGCCTGATAATCTCATTAATAGTGTATTTCTCACACTGTAGAACAGCCACTTACTCTGACATTGTCAGAGACAGACCATTTTCAAAATCCTGCAAAAATTGTACCCTTTTAATCTAAACTACTTAGAACGTATAAAAACATTTGATCCTGTTGATTATCTAAAATTATTACCCATGGAGTGTTCATATTTGCAGCAACACAGTCTCTTCCTTGCTGTAACATGATTCAACACACACCTGATAACACAGCCAGAGGGTACTCATCAGGGAAAGGAAAAAAAAAAAATTCCCTATGCTTTGAAAATTACTGATGGCTAACAAATGGCTCCCAGAGGACGTGGACTTTGTTATCTAGCAGCAATCAGGGACTTTGTCAGGAGCAGTGAGGTATTTGCGTAGTTTGTGGATACAGGCAAGTGGTTTTCCCACATTTAATAAGAGCAGCATGTCTAGCAAAGATATGATGTCAGGTCTCCTTATCCAGTACCAGGGGTAAAATGAGAAAGGTCCTGCCAAGGAGCAGATAGGGACTTCAGCTGGGGCAGAGCTGGGCTTTGCTCCTTTTTCATCCCTTTCTTCCCTGCTTTGTCTAAGAAGCGTGGAGGGAGCTGGATCAGAGCTTTAATGGTAAACATAACAGGGTATCTGTTCTTCAGGGTTGTCCAGCACAAGTCCCATCAGTCCCATCCATCAGCCACTGTCTCTCATCTGGCAGAGCTAAGCCAGAGCTGTAGCTTCACTTCCACAAGTTTTTCACCTTCACATCAGTGACCATCAGTTTGCATACAGATATAGCAGATCTACCTGCTGCATCCATTCTGTCAATAAAAACTGTGGGAAACACTGCCTCTGTAGGTATCCTACAGCTGGAGGAACCCTGTATTTTGTCTTCTCTGCTCCAGAGCCCAGGCTGCATTTCCCAGACCTTCCCTGACCCCAACCACGGCTGCAGCTGGTTTGGGGTTTTTTTGGCTTACTATCCCAGTTAATGGAACCTTTTGCCGGCTTAGTTGCTAATTAAGTAATTGCTGGCCTGACTGGCAGAATTGTGATCATCAAGTTGTACTCCTGACGGGCTTTTGTTCAGAGCCTCATACACAATTTACTTCATGTTGCTGCTACCTCTGTTTCCATGCATGTAACTAGGAAACAAGTCTTTCTTTCTCAGAAAATTTTAGGAAGAGAGCTTTGTAGGCAATAGGTGACAGAGTTAATATATCACAATACCATTAATTCCATAACTAGGAACTTAGATAACCTTTTTTTTTCCCCTCTGTATGCTGTACAAACCTTGATCATCATATGGGAAGAAATATTTCAGTAATGAGCTGGTGAGTACTATTGCTCTTCCTCTGCAGGCAGAAACATTTGACCTCAGGATAACAGAACACCACACTGGGCTACAGCAGTGATTAGTGTTTTGGACCTGACATAGCTCAAACTTCAAAAATATCTAGACACTCTCAGTCAGCCATAAAGCATCACTGAAGGGGTCTGGGGGTATTGCCAAAGCTACTTGTACAGTATCATGTGGGGAGTCATAGCAGAAACTAGTCACTGCTACTCAGTGGTGCGAGACATGGCACTACTTGTTGTTGCATATAAATGGAACGACTGCTTTGAAAACCAGCCATTGTCTCCCACAAGAAACACATCCTATACTGCCTCCCCCGGTAAGACCTGCGCCAAGGAAAAGAAAGAGCATGCCATGTGCAAGCAGTGGACTCACTTTATCACTCACTTGAGATGGATTAAGATGAGAAGCCTCTATGATTTCTGGATCCAGAACATTGCAAAGTTAGGTTGATGAATTATCTATCCTTCACTTTCAGCTGTCAAGCTTCAACTTTTTTCCAGTGTAGAATATTATTTCCTTATGCTTCGATCGTTTTTTTTTCTCTCCACATTTCCTTCTCTTGATGCAGCTGTAGCTCCACTTTGTGGAAGATGTGGAAAGTAAAGAGCAAGTGAGTGAAGTGCAGGACTGTGCAGAGCTTTTCTCAGCCCAGCAGGTACCTCAACCAGACAATAATTAGTGAGGTCTAGGACCATTTCTCATTCTTTTTCAACTGGAAAGGCACTCAGATAAACACCTTTACAACAGTAAAATCCAACATGCAAAAAAATGGAAGGGAAATGCATTTCCTATATACACATATGCAGCCATGGAAACTGCATGCCCACAGATTGGTTTTTCATAAAGAAGGAGGAAAAATTTTCAACCCATTCAGTATTATATTGAATATTCTGACAGAATTCAATGTATCTGATCTCACAGGATACTTTCCAGTTCCAAGGTTAATGCTGGAGCTGAACTGCCATTGTTTCGAGTGTCCTAAGTTATGAGTGCTCTTGCAAGGCTTAATTCTAAGGAGGCCTTAGCTTTCCCAGTTGCCTCCCTACATAAAATCATAGAATAATTTGGATTGGAAGGGACCTTCAAAATCATTGAGTTCCAACCCCCCTGCCATAGGCAGGGACACCTCCCACCCAGATCAGGGTACCCAGTGCCTTGTCCAGCCTGGTCTTGAACAACTGCAGAGAGGGGGCATCCACAACCTCTCTGGGCAACCTGTTCCAGTGCTTCACCACCCTCACTGTAAAGAATTTCTTTCTTATGTCAAGTCTAAATCTACCCCCTTCCAATTTACATCCATTGTTTCTAGTCCTCCCATCCGATATCATGCCCTTTAGCACCACATCACTCACTAGGCCCTCATCATTGGTGAGAACAAGGTCCAGCATGGCTCCTCTTCTTGTGGGCTCCTGGGACATCCTCTGACAAGAGTCTTATATTCCTCCCCAGTGGTCAGTCCCTCCTTCCATGATCTGTAGACACTCCTTTTCTACTTGAATTTGCCCAGCAGCTCTCTATTTAACCAGGCAGGTCTCCTGTCTCCCTTTCTTGACTTCCTACCTGTTGGGATGCTCCGATTTTGAGCTTGGAAGAAGTGGCCCTCAAGTGCTAACCAGCTATCTTGGGCCCCCTTATCATCTAGTACCCTGTCCCATGGGTTTTCACCTAGCAATTGTCTGAAAAGGCTGAAGTTAGCCCTACTCAAGTCCATGATTGTGATACTGCTTGCTATGCTCTTCCTACCTCATGAGCGCCTGAACTCCACCATCTTGTGTTTGCTGCCACCAAGGCTGCCCTCAACTTTCACTGCTTTAACCAAACCCTCTCATCTTAGTGAGGATAAGATCCAGCAGCGCTCCTCTCCTAGTTGGCTTATCCACCATTTGCACCGTAAAGTTTTCATCAACGCACTAGAGGAGCCTCTTGGACTGTGGATGGCTGGCTGAGCAAAGGGTAGTTAAAATCCCCCCACAATCATCAGGGCCTATACTCTCAAGGCTGCTCTCACCTGCCTCTTGAAGGCCTCAACAACTTCCTCATCCTGACCTAGTGGCCTGTAATAGACCCCCACAACAGCATCACCCCCACCAGCCTGCCCCTTATTTCTCACAAACTCTCAGCTCTCTCCTTATCCACCCCTAAAGAGCACTCAGTACATTCTAGTTGCAGTCAGTCTCCTCTCCACCTACCTGGAAAATAAGCAGTGGACAGTAGTCAGAGGACTCAAACAGATTCCTTAACTCGAGTTCCAGGAAGGAAGAGACTTCGCTGGGAACAGGCTCTACCCAGCATCTCAAACCTTCCCTCCCCCTGAAGAGTGAACCTTCAATGGCTACAACTCGTCCTCTTCCCCCCGTTGATGAGGCTTTTATTGGCTGCAGGTGGGAGCACAGCACCCGCCGGGAGGAGACTCTCATTAACTCCGTGTGCCACCTGCCCTTGTTAATCACAGAATCACCCGGGTTGGAAGGGACCTCAAGGATCATGTAGTTCCACCCCCCCTGCCTAGCAGGGCCACCAAACAAACACATTTACTAGATCAGGTTGCCCAGGGCCCCGTCCAACCTGGCCTTGAACACCTCCAAGGATGGGGCTTCCAGGGTGTAGGTTCCCTTCAGGTATTGAAAGGCTGCAATGAGGTCACCCCGCAGCCTTCTCTTCTCCAGGCTGAACAAGCCCACCTCCCTCAGCCTGTCCTCATAGGGGAGGTGCTCCAGCCAGTGACCGCACACTCCCCGCTTGTTTACGCCTTGAAAAGCCCCTTTTCCCTGTAAGGGTGGGGTAGGGCCGTTTCAATCTGCCGTCGGGGGCAGCGGCACTGGCCTCCAGGAGCTGCCGGGGAGCGACCCGGCCTCCCACCTTTCTCCGGCTTCGAAAAGCCCCAAAAACGAGCTTCTTGACGGCTCTTACTTTGCCAGCATTCCCATTCCCAGCACAGACTCTCCTCTGCTGGAGTTTTATTTCTTTTTAAAATCTGTTTTCTGCACTGGATTTCTGACAGGGTTACCTACTAATGGCACAGAATGCAAATGATCTTTTCCACGAAGGAGATTTGGAATTGACTTACCTTAAAAAATGCTGGTACTTCTGTATGCTGCAAAAACAAGATCAGTTTGTAGTGAGGGTGGGGATTTGGATTGAGTTGTCTGGCTGTAAGTATCTGCATACAGGTGTACACAATTGTACCCAATCCTTAATTCCAACCATAGAGAGCAGAGACCAGGCTGGACATGGCACTGAGCAGCCTGAGGTGTCCCTGTCTATGGCAGGGGGGTTAGAACTCGATGATCTTTAAGGTCCCTTCCAACCCAAACTATTCTATGATTCTATGATTTGGTCAATGAAGCAGTAATTTCACACACAAGGCAGTCTCCAGGCTCCAGTGGTTGCACCCAGTGCTCAGGCCAAGGCCTGTAAGCAGGCACCTTTGTTTAATACCAGTTTCAAAACAGCTCTCTTTCACCCAAAGCCACCCTATAACAAGTTATCATGCACAAGACAAAGAATTATCCTGGCAGTTAGCTTTAAAGAGAGTGATGTGATTCAGGGGACCCTCTCAGTGCTGGTCTTCCTCCATTCCTCACCAGAGCACATTCTCTGAATTTCAAGTTCATGTCACGTCAGACACTGATGTGCGCTGTAAAGCCTCACTAAGTGCTGGTTATGTCAATTTTATCAAAACCACATCAGAATAATAGGAAGAGAGAAGAGCTGGATTATTGTTGTAGTAGGTAGCTTTGGATTTTAGGGACAGCACTTTTCATGCGTTATAGGCAGTACTCAAACAAGACCCAGCACAAAAATGTGAGAGCAGGTGCTTGGAAATGCTCACTCATGACTCTGTTGTGTCAGTAATATCATTTCAGGGATGACTTTGTCAGAGGAGAATGTCACCTGCACCTGAGACAGACATGCTCTGAACCATCTTCACAAGGCATTCGGGGACTTTTCAGGATAGCAAATAGTAAGGGGGAAACACTACAAGATTTTTAACATGACTGGGAAAGTGTTGAGAAGGGCACTTCAACTTGTACCACATACAGAGCTCTGCAGACACCTCAAGGGGTGGACAGCTTAGAATCATAGAATCATAGAATAGTTTGGGTTGGAAGGGACCTTAAAGATCATCGAGTCCCAACCCTCCTGCCATAGGCAGGGACACCTCCCACTAGATCAGGCTGCTCAGTGCCTTGTCCAGCCTGGTCTTGAACACCTCCAGAGAGGGGGCATCCACAACCTCTC